>JAOUQX010000033.1:14000808-14019106 GCA_028566295.1 Liobagrus marginatus
CCCCCCTTTCACAATTTCCCTCTCTCCCCCACCCCCACTCACAGCAATGTTCAGTCAGTTGTTCAGTTAGTCATCAACAAATTTCACTGTATGTTGTACCACGTATAATATACATGTGACAAATAAACCTTGAACTTGAACTTGAACTACATAACGTAGTTTCAATCTTCAGGAAGTGTACGTTGGTCCAGAGACGATGTGCACAGTGGATGGACTTCACTTCAACAGCACATATAAATCTCGTGTTAAAGCTTTTAACTCCAGCGGAGTGGGGCAGTACAGCAAAACACTTGTGATGCAGACTTCTGAGAGTAAGTGGCCTACGTCATCGGTGCTTTAGCACATGCAAACACCCTCTTTTTCCATTAAATACGCTTGGCTTTTTATAAGTATGGAAGCTGAATGGTGTTCAGTAAGCATAAATTTAAGATGGAATCTAAAGGCTAAGATTGTGGGGGCTTTGGCGGATCTTAATGCTGCAGTTGAACTCGTTACTTGACCAAATGAAATATACCGTACATACCGTTTTCAACAACTGCTGTGATCGAGCCTTTATTTATGGAAGATTTCTTTTTCCAAAAACAAAAAAATAACAATTCCAAATTCGGCAGATATTTGGGGTCATTAAGAATGATGGAGATGTGCTTGCCGTCCCTAATAGCTATTGTTCATGTTTATTCATGAGAGCCTTTCTATGAAATGTAATCCTTTAAAGTGTTGATTACACCCTATCAGACCGCCGCCCAGAATGAATGTTCATGATACATTCGTCTGCAGTTCATCATACAACTGAGTCGGTGTAATGAACTTAAAGCATTCTTTGTTGTTCTCTGTTTAACCAAACAGACACCGACATTTTCTGCTAATAAATAAAGGGGCCAAATAAACAGTTTATAACCTTTTTCACCTTGAAAATCTGGGACATCAGAATGCATTATCAGCAAATGTTCAAGCATTGTGGCATATAAACCTGCCATTTTCAAGTGTTTGCACACATTAGCGTGGCTGGGACTTTATATTAATGAAAAGATTCGCTAGAATATATGTTTTAACGCTGTATAGTTATCATATGCATCTATGCGTTCTCTGAACCTGACGGTGATCTGCAATTTCCCATTAACTTCACCGTCTCATTCTAGCCAACTGCCATGCACCATACACCGATCAGGAATAACATTATGACCACCGTTTTAATATTGTGTTCCTATTATTGTGGTGGTTCCCCTTTTGCTGCAAAAACAGCCCTGACCTGTCGAGGCATGGACTCCGCTAGACCTTTGAAGGTGTTCTGCGGTATCTAGCACTAAGATGTTAGCAGCAGGCCATTTAATCCTGTAAATTGAGGTAAAGCCTCTTTCACTTAATCACTTAAATGAATGGACATAGTCGACAGTGTAAACAGTGTCCCACAGACTAGTCTGGGTTTGTTCTTACATTCGTTTTGGAAAGTGGCTTTTCCAATCAACCAGCCTAACCAATAAGACATGATACATTACAATAATAATTAATAAGCATTACTGCATGGATCGAAACGAAAAGAAGACCAATTACTGTTATATACTTATTTTAAGGCATTATGATGCTTTTATGCATGCGATAATATGTCACTGAACAGATCCAGCTTCCCTGATCATCTGCTTTACCTCCCCTTCTTACGCAACCCTCCTTTCTATTCTCTACACTCTTTACTTTTCTTCTTTCTTTTTCTTTCTTTCTCACTTTCACCTGCTCCCTTTCGCTTACATTCTCTCCCCTTCCTCTTTCTATCTCTTTATCTCTCATCTCAGCTGGATTTGCCTCATGCGATATTAACACTCTAGCTGCAGGTATGGAAGGCTCTCTTAACCCCAGTCTGCCTCCTTCTTTTCCTTGTCATTCTCATAACCGTCTTCAACTCTATCATTCTGCTCCTGTCTTTCTAGTCGCTCCTGTTTGTGTCTGTCTTCTCTTTTTGTGTATGTAAGCGAGCTCACACTAAACTGTCCCGATCATTAACAGTAGCCATTGAAATCCATCATTTCTCATTTCTCAGCTAAGCCCTCAGGCCTGACCAATCTGTTATGGGTGAATATGCGTGTCTCTATGACTCCTTTTTTGCAGTTGCCTGGTTTACCTTTGACCCTTCGTCAGCCCATCCGGACATCATACTGTCGAATGACAACCTCACAGTCACATGTAACAGCTACGACGATCGCGTTGTCATGGGCAACACACCCTTTTCCCGTGGTGTGCATTACTGGGAAATGACCATAGATCGATATGACAATCACCCGGACCCTGCGTTTGGGATCGCTCGAGGTGACGTGCTGAAAGATGCGATGTTGGGAAAGGATGATAAAGCCTGGGCTATGTACGTGGACAACAACCGCTCCTGGTTCATGCACAACAACTCTCATACTAACAGGTATGCCAAGGAGATGTGTATCTAGGAGTGTGTGTTTTTTAAGGCATATTATCTATGAAACTTCATTCAGAAATTGATGCATTTAAGTATCAATTAGCTCTTTAGGTGCTTTTGATGCATCATGTTGCATTTATAGATAAATTACAAATCACTTTACATTAATACTGAAGTTTAGCATGAACCATTAACCTGCTTTCTGTTGCTGTCAAGACTTTGCAATTCTGAATGAAACATATTTTTCATTAATAAACACATTTTGTGCCATGTATTGTAGAAATATTGTTTGAAAACACATTGTTTTCAAAGTCCATTGGGGGACTTTTATTAAAATGTATATAAAAAAAAATGTACGCATAATTATTTTATCCTTTTAGTCTGCAATATTCATGAGTTCATTATCATATATACCGAAAACAGGCTGTTAAACCATACAGAGGAATTTTTACTCTGTAAATGGAGAGTGATTCCTATCACATGGATCTATAAACATCGTGTGATGTTTAGAAAAAGTCAAACTTCCGATAACATTCCCTATTAAAAGATTACCGCATCTAAAGAGGCTGGCCATGGTTTTAAATATGCTGTGCATGAAAGGGAAAAGAATGCATGCTGTTGTCTATAAATGTTCACTACTTAGTAGTGCACTACATAGTAATAGGCCACGGCCAGAATAATATTGGCCGCCGCAGAAAGCCCAAATTTGTCATGACCTGCATCAGTCAATTACCAAAAATATTTCAGCTAACAAACTAAAGACCAAGTCACCTTCTATCACATCACCCATAACCACGTTCATAATTCCCTGATTACAAATCAGTTCCACCCGGCCCTCACCACACTTAAAGCTTTAAATAACCCAGACGTTCTCCTCTTAAGTGCAAAGTCACTCACTCCTGCTTTCTGGCAGTGAAAATTCCAAGCTTTTATTGCATCTTGAGATTCTGCTTTTGCCTTTGCCCTGCCTGCTTTTCCGACTTGCCTGCTTTGATCAATTCATAAACTCGCATTTGCATCCAAATCTCTTGACATTATGTAGTGCACTATGCTATATGATATATTTACAAATATTGAGCATGTATATTATTATACATGTGTAGCAGTACCTAAAACGTATAGATTTTATACTGTAATACCGTAATGTAATGTACTGCACTGTATGCTCCATAGATTTCCATTTGCGATCCAAACAAAGAAAAGGTGACTTTAATAAGCGCTTTTTTTGACATTTGTGACTACTTATGTGTAATATAAGTTTAATGTTAACAGGTTTGATTACCGTATTTTCCGCACCATAAGGCACACCGTATTATAAGGCGCACAGCCGATTTTTGAGAAAATTGAAGGCTCTTAGGTGCGCCTTATAGTGCGGAAAATACGGAAATTAATATAGATTTCTTTATTAGAAATGTGATTACATAACTGACAATGAAGTCTGACGCAAACAACAGGCATTAATTAGTCTTTTGTACATCAAGTAATTGAAAAACTAGTCAAATATTGTGAGGTCTTTACATTTTATGGCCTACCATTTTATGGTGATAGTAGCATTTATTTTAATCAGCACTATTGTATATAATATATATGTACAGTATATACTCAATTTATTTATTTATTTATTTATTTATTATTTATTTGTGCCTATGACAAGGCTCTGAGCTAAGATCCCGTTTCTATTCATAGAACGGATGGGGGGATCGGTAAAGGAGCGACAGTTGGAGTTCTATTAGATTTCACTCGGGGAATTCTGCTGTTTCTTATCAATGATGAGCAACAAGGTCCTGTGGCTTTTGACTCATTGGAAGGTCTTTACTACCCTGCCATCAGCCTCAACCGTAATGTTCAGGTAACGCAAAACAGCAGTGTTTTGACCCGACACACACACACACACACACACACACACACACACACACACACACACACACACACACACACACACACACACACACAGATGCCAGTAACACATTGTAATGCCTGATAATTAAACTAATCTAGAGAGCTATAAAGGAATATGCCATTATTCCTAAATGAAACCCATGTCTGTGTGTGTGTGTGTGTGTGTGTGTCTGTGTGTGTGTGTGTGTGTGTACTGTAGGTGACTCTTCATACTGGACTTCCCATTCCAGATTTCTACACACTAGGAGAGTCTGACCCTTCAGGATCTGTTTGCTGAAGTTTAATATAACAACACACACCCACCCACACACACACACACACACACACACACACATCTTTCTCTCTCTCCTACACACACAACACACAAACATATTTATGGTTAAGATTTCACTGATATTCAGTTATCAGCTGAGTTTATGTGGGATTCCTGGTCGGTTTAGGAGTTCAGTGCTGTTTAAATATGCTTAACTGCACTTTATGATAAGCCGAGGCAGCAAGAGAGCAGAAAACCAACGTACACTTCTGTTTGTAATCCCCAAAAGCCTGACATTTTCGGTGTAGTTCTGAGAATGTTAGACTGTATTTTAAAAACACTAATCAAAGAGGAAAAAATGGATTTCTCCAACAAAGCGCTGACTTTATGCTACAAATTGTTGGCTTCATTAAATCATTGGCTTCTTCAACAGTTAGAGGAGAAAAATCAGCATGGGGTCATGCTGGCAAATTCATAACAATATGCACAATTCCATCAAAATGAAGGAAGGTAGTGGGTCGTATTGGTACCTTATAGCTCGCTACTGTGCCGCTGGTTAAGCTTGACTTCTTCTGTGTGGGGATCTCGCAACTTCTGAGCTTTCCTGCACCTCCCCAAAGCATGCTGGAAGGTAAATTGGACACTTTAAATTACACTAAGTATATGGACGTGGGAGATACACTATGGGCCACGATTACTAAGTAGATTGCTAGATGAATTTATGGGTTTATATGGAATGTTGCAACTGCCCCTGCTGGACAAGGTTCGATGTAGTAGCATTTCCACTTTTTTATAACTTCATTCATATGACTACATCATCAGCGCATCCTCACCAATCTGAACACTTTCCAGGTTCAGAATAGGATGTGATAAATAACGACAACGTCGAATAATTTGTTATGGTTATTGTTAATATTATAATTGTTATTTATCATTATTAGCATCATTATTATTATAGTTGGTGCTAAAGCATTAAGATATATGGCTCTGCTCATCTAAGCTTATCAACTAACAGAGTCCATATAGATTTTATACTGAATCTTATTACTGATCATATACTGTATTTCTGATCTGTGCGGAATGGAATATGTGCAGACGTAACTTATGAATCTGTAGAGGTTATACAATGCAGCTTACCATTATAATTGGACTATGTGCAGTTGGTTCAGTATAATGTGCTACATGGTAAATTCACACACTGTCTGGAATGTCAGTGTGGTTTTTTACTGCGCTTTCTTTTTTGTAGAAAGCTGAGAAATTCTTCGGACATTTTGTCCTCACACGTAACTAAATCACAGAACACACACTGCTCTCTATTTGCCTGTCAATTCTAACGCCAACGTGTCAGGAATTAGAAAATAAAAAATGTAACATAATGGTATAAATTATAATCCTCTATTATTACCTGATTCTATACTGAATCATTCTCACAAATTTCAATAACGAGAATGTTAATATAGTCATTTAACAGGAATAAAGAGACACTGGGTTGTCAGTAACTCATACACACACACATACATGCACAGCATGAACACTCTCTTCACTATTGCCCTTAAATAATCAACAGCAGTTCACAACTATACCTATATTTCTTTCTCTCTCTGATCCCTCTGTTTGTTACTGCCCCAGCTCTGTACAGTCAAATCGCTAATCTTTATTGAAAACTGGTGCTGCTTTTGTTTATATGTCTGAAAACCACAGTACTATATATAGATAGAAAGATATATTTGTGTTATTACCTGCAATATTAAAAAGCACAGCTTTAAATTCATAAACTGGCAATATGTTTTATGTTCTAGAAGTGCTAGACTCCATAGAGTGGACGTTTGCGTGGCTCCATGTCTTTAAATGTGGACAGTCCAGGCTGCTAATGCTGTGGTGCAGTGAAATATCTGCCATTATTTGCATCACCAGACAAGTGTAGCCTTTACGACTTTAAACATTTCATTTGTGAGCCTGTTTGGAAACTGACTCATACGAGGACACTCCTTGGACTGGAACAAGTGTTGTTTTGTTGTGTTGTATGAAAAGAATTCTGTATACAGCAAAAAAAATCACAAGTTTGAACACCTACAGAACTACACAAACACCTTTCATGCTTTCAATCATTCTGACAGTGTTTAAGGTGTAAAGGAAGAAAACTAAACACGTAGGTAGGAGTGTCTTACAAGCTGTAGGCGTTCAATCAACACTAGTTTTGCTGTGTACAGGGTCAAAAGCATGGGTCTGTGACTGTACAGGGGATCTTTTTTTATTTATCAGAAAGTAATCCCTAATGTGAACAATAACTTTATTATTTTATTATTATTGTTATTATTATTATTATTATCTGGCACTTGGTGCATTCTGTAACTGTACACTATATTCAATAAATGGGTTGAGTCAAGTGAGCAAAAGTCTGTTCTTTAATGCTGTCCCTCTTGTAATTGACCAATGAGCGCGCACAAGGCCTGAGCCGCCTCTGTATGTTTAACCTGGACTAAAGTTCACATGAACGAACCTCACACTTCCAGTAGTCTGGTTCGTACTGAGACACCATCAGCATGGCCACTCCGCTCACTGACCAGGAGAAACGTAAGCAGATCAGCATCCGTGGGATCGTCGGGGTGGAAAATGTTGCCGAGATAAAAAAAGGTTTCAATCGCCACTTGCATTTCACGCTGGTAAAAGATAGGAATGTGGCCACACCTCTTGATTATTATCATGCCCTGGCACAAACGGTAAGGGATCACCTGGTCGGTCGCTGGATCCGGACACAGCAGTTCTACTATGAGAAGGACCCAAAGGTGAGGTTACCAGACAACAAAGCAGGGTTTGATTTCTGAGATTGTAAATAAAGAGGATAAAAATCAACAGACTATTTTACAATACCTCGTCTAAATGGTGCTGTCCAAAGGAACTAAAAAAAAAATAATCATCATAATAGCAAATGAATGCATTCGTTAGCCTGTCAGAGACCAACATTTCTACTGGTAATAGATAGTCCTTAACTTTGTTTAAAACCAATGGCCTTTAATAGTAAATACTTAAAAAAAAAAAGAATAATAAATCTGCCAAAGAAATTCATTGTAGTTTCATTTCGAATCTCGTGTCTTTTAACCACTTGAATCTTTAAGTGTTCATTAAATATGTAGCTGAATGTATGAGTTATATTCATACCAAAATGCTGCATATTTAATCTGTAGGTTTTAATTTTAGCAGCACATGTAAGCCAATGCAAGACTTGATGTGACTTCTAGCTGCTTTATAAAGATGATGCAATATCAATGTCAATTTATTAATGTAGCACATTATTTTTCAGCTTCCAGAATTTGATGTACAATGCATGTGGAATGATTTTGTTTTATTTTGAATTTATTAATATTTATTACATGATCAGATATTTTATCGTATTTGTTTATTTGAATTTGTATTAGCAATTTCTGGGCACTTCACATGATCACATATTACTTTATACAGAATCTTTATAATACATAATCATGAAAGCATGATCACCTGTAATATGCATGTTGGATAGAATATCCGATTCAGATTATTCAGATCTTGAAGTTGGAAATTCACTTGAAATGAAATAAGGGAGATGAACTTGTTGACATTACTAATTGAATACATATCTATTACAGCTTCTATATCAGATATGGATATTGCCAGTATCAATCATATTTTATACACAATGCTTTTCCTCAAGTTCAAAATTCAAAGTTTATTCGTCACATACACAATCATACATAGTACGACATAGTTTCCTGTGCTGAGTACTTAGTCATTTTGAAACATGTTTCCAGCGTGTGTATTACCTATCCCTGGAGTTCTATATGGGCAGAGCTCTGCAGAACACCATGATCAATTTAGGACTGCAGAATGCGTGTGAAGAGGCCATCTATCAAGTAAGAATATGTGACAAAACAGAACAGAGAGCACTGATTACTTGTTTACTGAACTGAGTACATTGAATATATTGGATTTCTATGAGCCAGAATGGGCTAAAGTGTTTACTTCCCTTTCGATCGTTTTAGTTGGGCTTGGACATGGAGGATTTGGAGGATATGGAGGAGGACGCAGGATTAGGGAATGGAGGACTAGGCCGGCTGGCAGGTCTTTTTTCCCCAGCTTTCTGCCTCAATCTGCCATTAGTTCCTTCGTCATTTCTTTCTTGGCCCTTCTGTGTCTCCTGCTGCTCGTGTTTCTCTTAGTCCCCACAAGGCTTTCACAGCGTCTGTTACTGCAAATGTCATTTTTGTTATTGTGAAATGTGAACACAACAGGCAACCCCAGGCCAGAATAACCCTATAGGGTGTTGAAGTACAACACAATACACATTAACTTTTTATTTACATCCGAAATACTTTATCTGGATGCATATTATAGAAATGTTGTTCTATGTCCCTATGCAATACAAACCAAACAGAACTCACAAGATGAACTCCTACTAGTTCTACTGACCTCAGTGTTATTTATACACTTGATTTTCACAACGTAGTGCCGACAGACAAAGCAAGTTCACACATGAATAAACTCAGATATCTGAGATTGTTTATGACCATGTACCGGTTTTTTATGTTTCTAGCATGTTTTCTGGACTCTATGGCAAGTCTGGGCTTAGCCGCATATGGTTATGGGATCCGTTACGAGTATGGGATCTTCAATCAGAAAATTAAAGATGGCTGGCAGGTAAATAGTCCGACTGATTGCTGCTCTGCTTTTCATATCATTTCCTATTAAATAATTACTCAAATTAACATTTTTGTTAAAAGTGTTTGTCATGCTGGAGACTAAAGATCTCAAAAAGCATACTTGTTCTGTTAAGACAACGCACACAAGAAGCGCATACTGATATCATAGAACGGTCAAACAGTTCCTTTTTAAAGTTAGCTCAATTCTACCAGAAAGTATTTTTATGGTAAGATTAAAGGGACTTGCTTATCAAATATTCATCACAAAGTATGTGACTAATTTTTTTTGACGTAAATATTTACATAAGAGAATTTTAGGTTCCACTATTACAAGTGTAATTGCAATGTAGCCTTGTGGGTAATTACAGTGTTCATATTAGCATTAGAATGTAACAACAGTGTTTTCAATGGCAAAGCCAGAGTAATGTAAGAGAACATGCAAGCTTGGTGTTTAAGGTGTCGGACTGCTGATCCGTAAACAGGTTCAATTCCCAGCACTGCCAAGCTACCCCTGCTGGGCCCCTGAGCAAGGCCCTTAACCCTCAACTGCTCAGTCTGAGCATAAATGTAAACCACTCAGGATAAGAGTGTCTGCCAAATGCTGTAAATGTGTCTGTGATATGGTATTATTGCTTTAACAACATGAATTATTGTAGAACATGTTCAGCTCGATCACATCCTGTAGACACGCGGTCTATTAAATAGTCATGTCTAATGACTATTACCTTATAAAGCCTTTTTAACTTCCACTGGATACCATCTGGACCTGTTAGAGATATTCTCTTACATGCACATTTTTTCTGCTTCTGCTCCCTTTATCATTTCGTCGGTTGTTTGTGTGTCAGGAGTGTAACCTCTGTGTACATGAGGTTTACATTGCTGATAGCAGAGAACCAATCAAAACCCCCGGGTTTGCATTTTTACTGAATGCTTTTTCAGTTACACATGACATGTGCAGAACTTGTGCCAGAACTGCAAACACATGCCTGGACTTTAACCAACAGAGACCTGATCACACACATACAGAGATTGTGAAAGGCATTAATGATAATCTATACATTTGATTTAGAGTTTTGTTGTTATATATTCCAGCTGCACACTACTGGACATGTTAATCGCATTGGTTAATTGTCTTGTGCTTTAGGTGGAGGAAGCTGATGATTGGCTGAGGTATGGGAACCCATGGGAGAAGTCCCGTCCTGAGTTCATGCTGCCTGTACATTTTTATGGACGAGTAGAGAAGACTGAAGAAGGATCTAAATGGGTTGATACACAGGTCTCCTTTTACAAACAACGCATCGGCACTAACAGTATACGATCGGTGCATGGAGCTACCTGCAGTTACACACATTGTCCACTTTAATAGGAACGCCTGCTTATTTCTATGCAGATATCAGGCAGCAGCAGCACGATGCATAGAATTATTCAGACTCTACGAACAACTGTTTAGAAAAATCCCAGATGAAAAGTCACTGAACTATTCAAACCAGCCAGCAATATTAGCTGAGGTTCTTGGTTTGTACCTGAATGATGTTATGCCTTGTGCTGCCACATTTTTTGACCTGCTCACACACCTAGCTGTATAAATGAGCATGTGTACATACGTGTTCCTAGTGGATTGAGAGTTATATAGCTGGAAATATGAAATGATTTAGGACATACAAAATCATACATAGCATGTTTGTTGTCTTCTTTCAGGTGGTTCTGGCCATGCCCTATGACACGCCCATTCCTGGCTACATGAACAACACCGTAAACACAATGCGCCTGTGGTCTGCACGCGCTCCCAACGACTTCAACCTTCAAGACTGTGAGGGATCAATCATACATACATAGCACATAGTGCTATTTTCAATCACACACTCTGTATTCATGCGTTTTTATCTTATCCTCAGTCAATGTTGGCGATTACATCCAGGCTGTTTTGGACCGGAACCTGGCTGAAAACATTTCCAGGGTGCTCTACCCCAACGACAACGTGCGTTATGCTTAGTCACCTATGTTGTGTTAGTCATAGGATTCATTTTCCTGAACGCGAGGGCACAATCCTAACAAAAGTGAACATCGTATTCAGTTACTTCTTAGAATGGTTAATCCTCGGAATAGTACAATTTCACTCTATTTTGTTGTGCTGTAGTTTTTTGAAGGTAAAGAACTGCGACTGAAGCAGGAGTACTTTGTGGTGGCAGCGACGCTGCAAGATGTGATTCGGCGCTTTAAGACCTCGAAAAAGACTACCTCTGCACCCCCGTCGTTTGACACCTTTCCTGAGAAGGTTTGTATATCACCGATCCTGGAGTGGTGAAAGTCGTGTTTTTAAGCCTACACACTTCTGTACAATCTGAATTTGAGTTTACATCATGTCTGGGAGATGATATTCATGTAAATTTGATTCACTATGCTAATAGAAGGAACATCTTACAAGAGCAATAAATAAGATAAAGGAAGAGCTGCCTAAAATGTTTGCCTTAGTGGTAAAACAATTCAAGCAATTGAAAAAAATGTATATGCCAAGACCTGACAGCATAGTGTTTCTTGTCGGGTTTTTTCATTACTTAGCATATAACAGGAAACTATTAAAATGATTCATGCTTGAGAGTTTTTTTAATTTCCCTGCTACATACATAGTGCCTAATATATGCCAAATTTACACGTTTCATAAAGCAGAAATCCCTTCCACCCTACAATCCATCATTCACATTTGCCTCTCACTTGGAATGTTCTGGCGCCTGTGCCGTGAAAGATTTCCTGCCATCACACTTTTCAACCCACGTACCATCTGAACTATTGTCAGATATTTTCCCCTTTAGTTTTCTTGTATAAAGCATTGTGTGTTTGTGTATCTTTGCCTCAGGTGGCCATCCAACTGAATGACACACACCCTGCGATGGCCATCCCTGAGCTAATGAGGATCTTTGTGGACATTGAGAAGTTGGACTGGCCCAAGGTGAGAGACACAAAAATAATTTTATAGTTGTTCCCATTAATAGCATACTTGCATCCAGAGACGGGAAGTGGTAGCTCAGTGGTTAAGGTGTTGGACTGCTGCTCTGAAGACTGGGGTTTGATTCCTTGCACTGCTGAGCTACCACTGGTGGGGCCATGAGCATTGCCATGGCTTAATCCTCAATCGCTTGGTTGTAAATCACTCTGGATTAGAGTATCTGCCAAATAATGTAAATAAATGTAGAGAGACGTAGAGAGAAGTGCTTAGTGGTTTCTATATTCTAAGAATATTTTCCGGGTCTAATAATACTATCAAGCTATTTCATGTTAAAGAGAAGCTAGAACAGTGTAAAAGAAATTGTATTGTATTTATGACATACACACAGTGAAATGTTTTTATTCTGCATATCCCAGCATACAAATTGAACACTGGGGTCAGAGTGCAGGGTCAGCCAGGACAAACGACACCCCTGGAGCAAGTGAGGTTAAGGGCCTTGCTCTAGGACCCAATGATGGTAGCTTGTCCGGTGCGAGGCTTGAACCCCTGCCCCTCTGATCACTGACCCAGAGCCTTACCATTGAGCCACCACATCCTGTGGCTACATCCTTGATAGTAATGAAAGGGTTACTCGTAACATTTACTGAGTTTGCTTAAACAAGTGGAACTTCTTCAGTCTTCATTTCTGTGTGTAGGCCTGGGATCTCACTAAGCGCACCTTTGCATACACCAATCACACAGTGCTCCCTGAGGCTCTAGAGCGCTGGCCCATCCATTTGCTGGAGAAACTTCTACCCCGCCATCTACAAATCATCTACCAGATCAACCAGATCCACCTGGATGTGAGTGTGGACTTGCCCAGTACACAAATGTCCATTTTAAACCGAGAATCAAATCAACCCTGTATCTGTGTGGTTTTGTAGCACATAGCAGCCCTGTTCCCTGGGGATATGAGTCGTTTGCGCAGGATGTCTCTGATTGAGGAGGAAAGTGGGAAGAGAGTGAACATGGCTCACTTGTGCATCGTTGGATCACACGCTGTTAACGGAGTCGCTGAGATTCACTCCAACATTATAAAAAATGAAGTGTGAGTCATCACAGAGGTTCAAGTTCAAAGTTTATTTGTCACATGTACATCATACGTGGTATAACAGTGAAATGCTTTGACGACTGACCGAAGGTTTGCTGTAAGTGGGGGTGAGGGAGCGAAAGGAATTGTAAAAGGGGGGTTGGTTGCATATAAATACTATTTACAATAAGTACAGTAATTATAAATTACAAATGTACATCTATATGCAATATGTATGACAATAATATATAACAATATGTATGACAATAATATATAATAGTAAGATATTATTACCAAAAATATAATATACTATAAATATACAGTGTATATACATACTGGTGAAGAGTAACCAAGTACATTTACTTGAGTATTGTACTTAAGTACACTTTCTGAGTATCTGTACTTTACTCAAGTATTGATTTTTTGTTACTTTAACTTCACTACGGTACATTTCAAAGACAAAAATCGTACTTTTACCTTACTCCACTACTTTTGTTACTTTTTGTAAAGGTGTTAAGTAGAAAGTACTACTGTACTTAAAGTACTGTTATGGTACCGAGATGATTTTTATTTTTTTTCTGAAACGTGATTGGTTGTTTGCAGATGACAGACCGCCCATCTGCCTACTAGTAATCACTGTTGTAAGGGTCATGTGTAATACCTTTCGGAGATTTCGCATCATTTGTGTTTTTAGAACTTTTTATAAGTGTCAGTATAAAGTATGGTCAGATAAATGATGTTAGTTAACAAGCGACAAATGTAAGTATTACATACAACAATAAAACAATGTATAAACATTTACTATTTACTTTTGACACACATATGCACTTTTAAAAACAAGTACTTCTGAACATTTACTTAAGTAAATATCGGTCATTACAACTTTTCCTTATAATGGAGTAATATTTGACCAGTTGTATCTGTACTTTCACTCAAGTAAGGAAGTTACTTGGTCTCTAAATCATCAGACATAGGTCTAACAAAGATCCTCTCACACCTTCATTCAGATCATTTAATGCTATTAAAAGAAGACGTGAGCTTCATATACACATTTATACTACTTATTTACATATACACACACATTTGGTTTTTCCTTCTGTCAGATTTCGAGATTTCAGTGAATTAGATGAAGACAAGTTCCAAAACAAAACAAATGGAATTACTCCACGCCGCTGGCTCCTGCTGTGCAACCCGGGACTAGCTGATCTCATCGCAGAGGTAGCAAGCACACACACACCGATACACACACACTGCAATACAAAGAATATCTAAAACTTATTTTAAATATTTAATTCAATGTGAATTTTTTTTTATTAAAATCTACATCGATAATGGTTTCTACCAATAATAATCAAATCATGATTAATAATCAATCATCATCCAAGATCAGTTCCGATTTGCAATCTAACTATAAAACAATAACAATGAGATACCGTCTCAGTACAGTAAAACATTTTTTCTTTTCTTCTGTCATAATTGTGTGTATAGGTGATTGGAGAAGACTATGTAAAAGACCTGATGCAGTTAAGGAAGCTGAATGATCTGGTTGATGATACTGCTTTTATTAGAGACGTAGCAAAAGTCAAACAGGTTTGGATACACACACAGTGCCCACTTATGCCCACCATATATCTTAGGGTGTAACTATAAACTCCAAAAAAGGCAATAGGGGATGTAATTGCATTGGTGCTTTGCGTGTGTGTGTGTGTGCGTGCGTGTGTGTGCGTGTTTTCAGGACAACAAACGTAAGTTTGCACAGTCCTTGGAGAAAGAGTACCAAGTGAAGATAAACCCTGCCTCTATGTTTGACGTTCAGGTGAAGAGAATTCATGAGTACAAACGTCAGCTCCTCAACTGCCTTCATGTCATCACTATGTACAACCGTACGTACAAAATATGCACACATGCATTCCGATTGTTGTGCAACATAAATGCCTGTATCTTTCTGACTCACTAAGCTTTATATGTGTAAGCACAAACTGTAAGCATACACACATGTGTAAACATCAGGTACATCCTAGACATCATGCGTAATGGTTCTATAATGATGTTAACTTTTTGTTCACCATCACATTTTTTTCAGGCATTAAGACGAGACCAACAGCACCATTTGTACCACGCACTGTGATTATTGGTGGCAAGGTGACAAATTTAATACAATTTAATAAACATTTCTATGGATGATCTATTGAAGGGTCGTAGCATTGGAATTAATACTTCCTATTAACCTCTGCCGTCAAAAAGGCATTTCCACCAAGATGGCTTTCGTTACACACCTTGCATGTGACCATTTAAAGAGATCATCTACTTACAAAATATTCAGTTCAGCCCATCTATACATGTGTTCGTGTATCTGTAGGCTGCACCTGGATATCACATGGCAAAGATGATCATTAAGCTCATTACAACTGTTGCAGATGTGGTCAATAATGACCCCATTATTGGTAACAAACTGAAAGTCATTTATCTTGAGAACTACAGAGTGTCCCTGGCAGAGAAAGGTAAATATACACACGCCATTTAATAGACATAAAAACTATATGTAATAACCTGAGTGCGCCAACACTGCAACCTCTAAATATGAATGTAAATATTAACCACTGCCAGCTTACAATTAGTACTAGACTACTGTTTGATCAAACATCATATCTAGCAGCAACTTCCTCTTAGTTTAGCAAATAGCCAGGTTTTTATTTATAGTTTTAAAAACTAATGTTCAGTGCGTGTATGTGCATGTGTGTGTTTGTACAGTGATCCCAGCAACTGACCTCTCGCAGCAGATTTCCACTGCAGGCACAGAGGCATCAGGGACTGGGAACATGAAGTTTATGCTGAATGGCTCTCTGACTATCGGTACCATGGACGGGGCCAACGTAGAGATGGCAGAGGAAGCCGGACAGGAAAACCTCTTCATCTTTGGTATGAGCGTGGAGGAAGTGGCAGCTATGGACCAGAAGGGGTAATGAGACAGCGAGATTAAGTACGAGACTTTTTATGAGATATTAACCTGTTTAACGTTTTTGTGTAGATATGATGCAATGCAGTACTATAAGAGCAACCCAGAACTAAAGCAAGTCATTAACCAGATTAAAAGTGGCTACTTCTCACCCAAACAACCGGAGCTATTCAGTGACATCATCAACATGCTCTTCAATCATGATCGGTTGGTCATAAGTATACATTTTATAAATAGTACATCACAAAAAAAATACACATCAGATTTCTTACGCATGATAACCAACACTGCTACATTATTGATAAATTAAATTATGAAAGTTCCTTAATGGATTTCAGCAGCAATTTAAATGTCTTTCAGCTTTAAGGTCTTTGCTGATTATGAGTCCTATGTCAGATGTCAGGAAAGAGTCAGTGCTCTGTATAAGGTAACAATGCACACTCACATATAAATATACATATACACAGTACAAAATTCTAGATTCCCAGCCTCCGGCTACATTTAACATATTATATAACAACTACATTAAATAGTACATATAACGCCCACGCCTTTATGCTCATTTGTGTGTCAGGATCAGAAAAGGTGGACGCAGATGGTAATTAAAAATATCGCAGCTTCTGGAAAGTTCTCCAGCGACCGAACAATAACAGAATATGCCACTCAGATCTGGGGGGTGGAGCCAACTGACCTGAAGATCCCGCCTCCTAATGAGCCGCGTGAAGCGATCGCAGAAACGGTGAAAATGATGTAACCACACGCGCTAAACGCACGCTATCACTATTACCGTGTTAGCGTTAATACAAAATTAAGCATAAAAATATTACCAAGAAGTTTAATGTGAAGTGAGATTAGATCAGCATTTTTCCTGGGTCTTTGGAGTGAAATATTTGATACATAGATGAAACGTTCCCAACGTGACATTTATAATAACATGAATTCTAGTACGTACATTTAGAACTGAAAATAGGTCACATTAGTTCATCGGGCTCTTCTTTAAAATGTTTTGCCTTAAAGTCAGGTGTGTCCAAACTTTTTGCAACGGGGGCCAGATTTGATGTGGTAAAATGTGTGGGGGGCCAACCTTGGCTGACGTTCTTTACATAGAACAATAGTTAAATTTTAGCAAGCCATTGTGGTTCACATTTGCTTTTTTATCTTAATTTCAACAATCTTAAGCATGTCTTTCTGTACATTTGAAACATGCATATCACAAACAATTGAATAGTCACTTAACTTTTTTCTTAAACAGAAGTAACTGTACGCTTGAGTGCAAACTGCATTTGAAAGATGACATATCACCATGGCAGTTCAATGTTCACAGAACTTTTGAATAAAATAGAGAAATGAGCAAGCAATAGTCAAAAAGCACAAGTGCACAAGCCTTAAAGCTTAAGTCATGCATTTTGCTCGTCCCCAAGAAACACGTCCAACAGAATCTATTATTGTCACAATGCAGGATTAGAGCTTCTGATGATTTTATGGTAAGGGGCTAAAACGACAGTGATGCTTTGGCTTCAGACTGACATACGTTATAATACATTAAATACATCCCTAAACAGCCACAGACCATAAACAGTAGATGGCGCCAAAGACTGCACAATTTTGTAGCCCCTGCGTCAGCGTATTCGATTCTTCAGACAGTCTCATCCAGGGTGTATTATGAATGTAGTGTTAGGTTCGAGTCCCACCCAAGACCAAGTACATACCCAATGGAGTTTGTCTATATTCTAACAGGGAAGCAAGACCAAGAATAATTAAGAGTTGCATGTACTGTAGCAGCAAAATTACAACGCATTTGTTCATAGAATTGATTTTTGGGATAAGATTATTCATAGGTTAGCAACCAATAAAATTCAAGCAAAAAGATGCTAGGATAAAAAAAGGAAAAGAAACTTAAAATAACTTGGTTGCATAAGTGTACATGAACATGCTTTATGAATGCTATTTCAGTAAACCAGAGAGCACTGTTAGCACGATGTTATGCAGAGGTGTACGTACTTATAATAATTTTATTGACAAATGATGCTATTTACAGTCACGGCAGAGAGTTGGGGGGGGGGCGCGAACTGTTTACTTCTTCCAAAATGGGGGCGTACCAAAAAA
>JAOUQX010000033.1:14042216-14056062 GCA_028566295.1 Liobagrus marginatus
A
Source organism: Liobagrus marginatus (assembly GCA_028566295.1). NCBI lineage: Eukaryota > Metazoa > Chordata > Actinopteri > Siluriformes > Amblycipitidae > Liobagrus > Liobagrus marginatus. The sequence continues at coordinate 14,042,218 of JAOUQX010000033.1, forward strand.
CAGTAGATGACAATATGAAAATGTGTTGATAGGAATTTGGCTGCCATGCACATGCCATGGCCAAGGCGGTGATTGTGATGATGCAAATACTTAAGAGCTGTGGTCTGTCTGTGTGAAAGTTGTTAGCGGAGCCCCCTACAGTTCAAACAAGTCCCACTTTTCCCCTAATTTAACTTCAATTTCATATTTTTGTGTGTTTCAGCGCTGGAACACTGTGAGCAATGCCGAGGAATATGAAGCAGAGGGTAAGTTTTTAATCAAACTTTATTAATAATAATGTGTGTGTGGTGTGTATTTTTATATTAAAAAAACACAATCATTGAGTGGCTTGATGATGTCCTTTTATTAAGTGATGTGACGCAATGTCTCCATATTGATTCGGTGATTTGGATATGAATATGACAAACATACACAACGTTCGTTTTTTGATCGTTGTGGCAACTTTTCACAAGTCCATTGTCCTTGTAATTGTTTTGTTACTAATATCATTTTGTCCAGGATTACCGGTATTTAGGATGTTAATCCAAGTTCACTAGTCAGTTACATTTGCAATAATTTTTTTAACAGTAGTATATAAGTCCTATACGCATAATTAAACTTCATCACCAGCAAGTAAATCAAACTTTTGCCTGAATTTTTGTTTTGTATGTAAACTGACCAGACAAAACTGAAAGGATGGAAAAATTTTCCATTTAATTTTGTTCATTTTCTTGTTGCAGGATACAGACACATTTTAGTATTAACATCTTGAAGCATTGACGCATTGCATTGCAGATGTAAATGTATTCAGAAACGTTAGCCTGGGAATTTTCTCTGCAAAAATCAGTAAGCTATAGTTAGATTTATGACAGTGTTTTTTTTTTATTTATTTTTTTTTCCCCAAATAACGTTTTCTGCATAACTCAAAATATAACCATCGTTCTGTTCTGTATCTTCATTTTCCCTTACTCATTCTTAAAAATCTCAAGGGGTGTAGTGTACCTCCATAGTGATCTATGCCACCGGAGCTGTGCACTTGGTTATCAAGGTCCCGAAAATCCATCCATCCATCCATTATCTAGCATTTATCCTGCTCAGGGTTGCGGAGGCACTGGAGTCCATCACAGCTAACTTAGGGTGTTAGGTGGGGTACATCCTGTACAATCGCCAGTTAATCCAAGGCTAACACTTGGAGACAGTCAGCCATTCACACACACATTCACTCTTATGAACAGTTTACAGTAGCCCATTTACCTTTGCCCAGTCGCATGTCTTTGGAGGTGGGAGGAAACCGGAATACCTAGGGAAAACTTACAGACTCCACACAGACAGAACCTGGGCGGTAATTGAAACAAATGCTCCCATGACCTCCTTGGTGTAAGGCAGGCGTGCTAACCACTTTGCCACTGCGCCGCCCTGTCCCTAAAACACCTTTCTCAAAAAGAAACAAACGTTTCGTCCTGTCATGATTCTTCCTCACATACACGCGCGTGTGTGTGTGCTGCAGGTCAGCTGCACCTGTGGAACCCTGATGAGCCGGGTACGCCACGTGGTAGAATGTTACACTTCAGTGACCTGGAGGAGAGACTGTACAATGTCTGCCAGCAGCTCTCCATGCCTCTGCATGGCACAGCTACTATACAACAATTACACACACTCTGCCAGCATCTTGGCTTGGAGGTACACACGCGTATACACACAGGAACACATGTAAGCATGTCTGTGTTTGTGTTCATAAAGACATGCTTTTGTATGGTTTAGATAGAGGAGCAAGTCATCCAGTCTGCACACGAGAAGAACATGAGTGTGTTGCAGTTTGTAACTTGCATCCAAATCAATAGCAAACCACCGACGCCTTCTGCCTCAACCCCTTACAGACAGCTAAAGAGACTTCACTCTACACAGGTAACCTATCATTTCACCACACGCGTTATTTCTAAAATATAAAAATGATAAAATGTAATAAAATTCAAAATTCTTTCTGTTCTTCAGCCGTTTGATGAGCTGGGTCGCAGGATCTCATCTGTAATGAGCAGTACCATTGGACTGCGACTGTTTTCTGAATTAGACGATGGAACGGGACACACAACAGTGGAGCTACTTCTTGATGCCTGGCTAGAAGAGGGTGTAGAAAACGGTGCTGAAATCCTGCAGGTTTGTACGGTGTGCGCGTGCGCACATGTGCACTAGGCCTACTGATACTCTTTGAATATTTAACTATATGGCCTATTATGTGTTTCTTTCCGTTCCTGTCAACACAAATCGATTACATTTTCTTGATAAGTGTTTCTTTTATGAATTAGTTTTTGTTATTATCGGATAAAAAACTGAAACGAGTTGCTAGTTTAAGAAAGGAGTGGTTTTCAGCTTTTGCAGTTACTTATAAATGCTCTACTGATATGTAACTGTGTATAATTTTTAATACAGTATTAGAATGCATTTTCATGCTAAACAGATTTAGTAAATCAGTTTAAAATTTAAACGGATGAACTGTATGACTAGAAACCAGCTGGATGCTTTGTCTAACGATCTTTAACTTAAAACTGTGTGTGACCCCATAGGCTCTAGATTTCAGCCTGGATGGAAAGGTGAATCTGGGTGAACTGACTGCAGCTGTGGAGAACGAGCTTATGGCCACAAAAAATTCCATCCACCAAGCGGCACTGGCGAGCTTTAAGGCTGAGATCAGATACCTCCTGTGAGTCAGCTTGGAGCACCCATTGGGTGCTTTCTGATTCACATATCCATTAAATATTACTGCATATTTCAAATACACTTTCTCTGTAATTAAAGCATCTATTCTGAGTTGGCTTATGAGGGAAAACTGTCTGTTTGTCTGTATATGTGAGCTAGTGAGTGCCTGGATCTAGAACTCCGGGAGAAAGAGAAGCTTCACTCTGATTTAGAGAAAGCAGAGAAGTTCAAGTCCCAGATGGCCTCTGAGGTGGACGAGCATCACTCTAGTATTGAACGCATTAACAATCTTAACCTGCGGTAAATTTTTATCCAAATGCCACCTTTTAACTTAACTCCCTCCAAGTTTCTAAGCACTAACTTGTTTTCTTGTTCTTTGGTTGCTGGTATTATAATACAGCAAGTTGGAGCAGGAGCATAAAGATCGTCTGGTGGCTCTAAAGGCTGAGCTGAGCAAAGAGGCGGAGCTTGTACAGCAACAGGCCAATCAGCAGAGAGAAGAGCTGGAACTTGAAATCAGTAGGCTCAGAGAGGATGAAACCTCCCTCCGAGAAAAACTCACGCTGACTCTTAAGGTAACTGATTAATAATAATTTGTTTCTCTGCGATTCATTTCCCAAACTAAGTACCTGTGCTCTGGCCAAGCTTAGGTACTGCTTATATACGGAGCACTATTTCACTACTAAAAGTATTCAAAATTATAATGTAAAAATGTTTGAGTAAATTGATTAATTGGATAAGTGAATGGTCCAAGCTGTTCTTTTTAATCTCCATGACTATTTTCTGGTAGTCTTGTATAGCCAGACTTCCGGACTGGCTGCGAAGTTCTGTGCTACATATTTTAGCACGTAGCAGCATTTTACTGGGCAAGAGCGTGTCTTACGGATATATAAAGCAATCAAACACAGTTCAGAATGTTCCTCGTGTATAGTCCAACAAGTGTGATGTTGAAAATCCTGAAAGTGTTTCCAGTTTTGTTTGCCCTTTGCATCAGCTGTTCATTGAACGATTAGTGGGCTAATGCTGATGATCTGATGCTGAGACTGTTTGGGGGCATTTGTACAGCCACATTGGTGTCCCATCCACCTAATGCTTGATCTTTTGCTTCGAGCTACATATCTAGGCTTGTATTACTGTGCTTCATTTGCCTTATGTACAATTGTCTTTACACATTCTGGGCTCCGTTCCCTTCTTGATTTAATTGATAGTTGACAAGTTTGCTGGTGTTCCTGAATTTAAGTGATTTGTGTGATTTTATAATGGTATGTTATACTGTGAATGGACTTGTGTTTAGGAAAATGGCCGGTTGGAGGCAGAGCTAGTAGAGAGCACAGAACGGCTGAATGAAGTGGAGGCCCACGTTAATAAACTCCAAAAGAACCTGGACGATGTTCAAATGGACAAGGTCATATATTCCGCACTAGCGTTTAGTTGTCACTTTAGCTCATTATCTTTTTATAGTCATTTTGTATATTAATGTAGGCTTTCTCTTTAAATAAATCATTTTATGTGTGTAGATTGGTTATTTAGACGTGGGCAGTGCTGAGTTCCATCAGCAGGAGGAACGTTTCATGCAACTGCGCAACAGCTACGAGGAACAGTGTCGGGTTAGAAATTCCGCTCGTTCTTTCCAGTTTTCTCATTTTTTTCTGTCTCGTCTATCTTTCAATGCCTTAGCATTTGTTAACGCCTTGTTGTCTGCGCTGTTTAGGAACTGCAGGACCGTATAGATGAGCTGCAGTCTCAGTTGGAGGAGTTTCGTCCTTTGAGCTCTGGCCCACAAACCTCCGTCATGCCCTCTCTGGCTGAGGAGCTGGACAGCAAGAGTCCAGGAACGGATTCGGACCAAGGTGAGTCATCGTGTCTAACACTCGCTGATGCATACACAAACACACAGCTCTGTGATACGTGGTCTTCACAGTCAGCACCAACAAAATGAACAGCTGAGGGAAATTTTGAGCAGTGGGTTCAACAGGATTTACACAATTAGTAAATATCTCCATTGTCAAGGGAATATTATTTGAAAGCAAAGTGTTCTGATGATGTTCGGAAGCCAGTTCGACTAAGATATTTGTTACTCTTTCAATCATTAGTCGCCTCTCTGTGCATGAAGTGTGTTTGTGTGTGCACCTAGGCCTAGGTGCTGAAGAAGGGCAGTCCTTTAACATGAGCTTGGAGGCAGAGATGATGCTTGAGGAATTAAAAGCGCAACACGTCAGAGAGCTGGAAAATGTCAGAGCACAGCTGGATACCACGGTCAGCCTCAAACACTCAAACCAGCATCCAGACAACATGAAGAGTTTTTCCTTCTTCTGTATTGTGCCCCATGTTTGCTATTTAGTCTTGCTTATTTGCATGAATTTTTTTATTTGTTTGTTTTTTTTTTTTGTTTTTTTTTGGTTGACTGTTTTAAATCTTTAAAAAAAAAAAAAAAAAGTTGTGCATTTCTCTCCTTTCTTGTCATGTTAATACATGCATGGCTTTTGGTTACTGATGGCAGTTTGTGCATACAGCTTTCTTTCAATAGAACTACCTTTCATATACATTGATTTAGTTTCACATTAATGAAGCAAATGAATCTTATTAAATGCTGCTTATATAAAAAACGTGTGCTGTGTGTTTCGCCTGGGTATTCTGCAGGTAAAAAAGTGTGATGAAAGACTGGAAGAACAGAAGGCCGCTCACGATAAAGAGAAAAGTCTTCTCTCCTTACAGCACCAACAAGAGGTGGAGGCTATAAGGGAAGAACTGAACGACGCACTGGAGCGAGCTCGGGATTTGAAGGAGCAAACGGAGCAGAAGATACGTAGCATGGAGACTGTGCAGAGTGTCAAGCGTGCTGAAATTCATGCTGTTTATCAACAGCAGGTTGGTTCTCTCAGCCAGGAAGTGCAGGATGCTAGGCTCCAATCATTGAAGCTGGAGGAACAGCTCAGGCTACTAAAAAAGCAAGAGGAGAGCAGAACAAGGGACATGGAAGAACTGAGCAGAGCTCATGCGGAGCAGCGGAGCCGAATGGAACTGCACTACACGGAGATCCTCAAGACCAGCCTGCAAAAGCAGGAGGAGGAGGCAAAGAAGACCCTCTCGGACCAGTTGGATAAAGAAAGACGGAGTCTGGAAGAGGTTCACAAGGAGGTTCTTAGAGTTCAGTTAGAAGAGGTGCTGCAGAGGGCTGAACAGGAACGGATCGAAGTAGAAACGAGACTCGGGCAAGAGTGGGAGAGGGACAAGCATCAGCTAGAGGAGAGCAGTAAGAAAAAACTTCAGGAAGAGCTGGAACATGTGCAGAAGGAGCAGGAGGATGTTGTTAAGGGGCTCAGAGAGCAGTGGGAAAAGAAGCACGTGCTTCTACAAGAGCAGCATCATACTGAGCTACAGAAGTGTTTACAGCAGGAAAAGGAGCAACTGTGGGCCCAGGAGGAGGACAAAGAGCGTAGAATTAATGCAGAGTGGGCAAGAGAGCAAGTTCAGCTTCATAAGCAGCATGAGGAGTTGCTGCAATCCAGGCTAGAGGAGCAGAGAACACAGTTCCAAGCACAAGAAGAGGAGCAAAAAAGGCGGTGGCAAAAAATGGTGGAAGAAAAACGGATCCAAATGGAAGAGTCCCATCGGGAGGCTATGCGGGAGCTGAGTGTGAAACACAAGAAGGACCAAGAGACGCTGGAGAAATTAAGCACGGAGATCAGCAAGGAGAGGTAAGAGCCAAATACAAACCGTCATTATGTGAGCCATCTCACATAGACCATTATTGGATTATAATAATAGTTTTGTGATTTCTGAATGTTTAAGCAAATAACAAAAATCTAAAAGCTTTGAATACTGATTTACCTTTATTTTCAGCATTTAGAAAAAACAAGGCATGAAGTAAGCTACCACTATTACGCGTAGCTTTCCGGCACTGAAAAACAGACCACCACCAATTCTTATATTAGGCCCAACACCACTGCCTAAGCTATAAGCACTATTATGTCTTAAGTATGCATGTAGGTAATAATATAACTATGAATTTCTAGAAAATGTTTGTATCGAATAGACGTTAATGCTGCTTGGAATCAGAATAATTACATTAAACAATATTATTAAACAAATAATTGTTAATAATAAGTAATGATTTACAGCTACTAGAGACCAGTTAGAATGCCCCCCCCCCCCAGCTTTTTCAAACCATCGTCATTTTTGCACACAGTACTCCTGTGTAAAGCAGATCCTGTGCAATGTTAAGAGTGATGCAGGTTGTTTTTTACCTCTATAGGGATGAAGCTAGACGTCTATCTGAAGAAAATCTCCGTTTGAGACAAAGTATCTCAGACCTAAAAGAAGAGGACCTGAATGTAAAGCAACAGGAACTGCTGTAAGGTTCCAGTTTACTCTATAAACATTTATATACACAACTGTTTGTTTATAGACCTGTTGGCTAACACGATTATTACCAAATGCCCACATGTAGCTTAAAATTGGAACACTCCAATTCAGACTCCATTCAGAAGAAGGCTGATGGTTTGAGAAGGAAGGTGAGCACACAGAAATACATACAATGTGCACAATTTATTTCTTTTCTTTCTGCATTTTTCATGTGTTAACCAGTCATCTAAATGTCCTGTATGTGGTAACAAGTTAAATACTGTTCTGTCCAGATTTCCTTTGCCAATTGTAACCTTTTCAGAGCAAAATAAATTTAGTTCCCGTACCAATAGTTGACATTTTTATTTTTGCGGCATAAAAGTCTGGGATTTTAAAAACAAAAAATTCTACTTTACAAAAGTGGGAAATTTTTAGGTCTAATACGTTAGCATAATGTTTTTAAAAACGTTCACGGAGTTAAAAATGTAACCACTAATAATAATGGGGTTATAATAATTGGCTATAGTAATTGTAATAATATTATAATGAAATGAATTTCCACTTTTAGCACTACCCATTAAGATTTAATTATGTCCATTGTTGTTTCCAATAACCATAATATACAGATGAAAGGAGATTTAGCAGCATCACTTAGCAGAACTGAAAAGCTAGAAGAGGAGAAGAAACTTCTACGAGCAGAACTGAACCGCTGTATGGAAAAGGTATATGCTTATTAGATAATGTTCACATTGGGCTTGATGCTAATGTTGTTTCTCTAAGCAAATCTATGGTGTGTGCGTGTGCGCGTGCGTGCGTGAGTATGTGCAGATGGCTCAGCTTCGTTCAACTGAAACTCAGCTGGCTCAGGTCTTGCAAGATAGAGAGCGGACTAACAAACATAACCAAGCGTTACATAAACAAATGTGCAACACCCAGGAGACGGTAAGAATGTAAATATGCACAGTTCAGAATTTATTACATTCAGAAATAAAATCCATGCTCTGATTTGGTTTCTTGTTCTCTGGTTTAGGTTAAAACATTGGATTTATCATTGCAAAATCTAACTCGGCAAAACGCTTGTCTGAAATCGGACTTGTGTACGGCGCAAAAAGAGCGAGACACGCTCAAACAGGAAGTGATCTCACTGCATAAACAGCTGCAGAATGGCAATGAAATGGTAGGGAATGGGACAGTGTAATCGGCTTTTTGCTACATATTATGTATCAGAATATTGTAGGCCAATTTCTTAAACCCTAAATGTAAAGCTAAAGTCTTGCACAATACATTATTCTGCATGAACTCAAGAATTAAAAACTAATCATATATTAGCTAAAACATTAAACGGCTGATTGGTTACGTGAGTAACATCCTTGCTACTTACAGGATCTACTTGTTGTCAGATACCTAGCACAACTTCGGAGATTGTGTGGCGTCTATACCTTAAAAAGCTAGAGCTTTCCAAGCGTCACAGAGGGGCCTTGACCAGTGCTAACTTATTTTGTTTTGTATTTTCTCCACAGTGTCGTCTGGCTGAGATGTCTGGTGTCTCTGGCAACTCTCACGAGGGAAATCTTGTCTGGACAGAGCAGTCTAGGATGCTGGAGTTGGAGCAGGATTTATGTGAAGAAAATCAGAGGCTAAAGCGAGAGATCAGTGATGCAAGGCTAGAGCTTAACTCTGCACGAGAGAAGGTCTGAGCTCTTGCATGCCTTGAGGTCACATTAATGCAATAACATGTTAATCTGATTTTTTGGTATTCATGTTACTCAGGCTCGTCAACTGGAGGCGTTGGTGTTGAGCGTGAAACAGCAGAAGCTGCAAAACCATGCAAGCCTGGCCAAGACAGCAGAGCAGGAGAGATCGGCTCTTAAACGAGAGATCGAGGCTCTGCAAACACAATTACACAATAAGGTAATGTTCAGTACAAACGCATGCAATATATGTGGCAATATATGCAGGTCTGTGGCTTTTGGCAGAAAACCTGACATGTTGACCTCGAAAACGGATGCCACATAGTCATGTCTATATTCACTGTCACATTTAAAGGAACACTTGTACATTATGCATTTACATTTACAGAATTTGGCAGACACTCTTATCCAGAGCGATTTGCATTCGAGCAGTTAAAGGTAAAGGGCCTTGCTCAGGGGCCCAGCAGTGTCTTTGGAATCAGCAGTCAAACACCTTAACCACTGAGCTGCCACTTTCCTGCAGCTATCTCACCATGTGGCGGCAAAGCAATGCATAAAAAGTGAATACAGTTTGGGGCTTACTTTACATTTACAGTATTTAGCAGACGCGCTTATCCAGAGCGATGTACAAGAGTGCTTTAAAGTCTCCATCAATGAATATTTCAATTCCGGTTCATTGGATTAGAACAAAGTGCACCGAACATAAACCTATTGAAAAAAGAGCAATTGTTAGAAAGGTGGGGTTTTTAAAAATTGATTTGTTTTTTTCCTTCATACACCACAATGTGGATTGTTGAGAGAAAAGCATATCAGCACACGCAACACATCCAACCATGACGTGGTTGAGCTCTATTAACAAGACAACCTTATCTCATTCCACTTGTTAACCATTAACATAAGTCTGAAGCTCTCATGAGCACAGACTCAACAAATCAGGACTGTTAAAGGCTAAGCTTCCTCAACTAGAAGGAAAACAATTGCATTTAAAGATTCCAATACAACTGTAAAATCAATGCATCACGGAAATGATTTAACACTAAGATATAATCTGATTACGGTGACCTGTAATTATTTAACATCTCTAAAAAAGGTCTGACTTTTTCTCCCCCTTTGTGTAGCTGTGTGACAGTAGTGAAGCACAAAAAGAAATTCGGGATGTTCATGAGGAGAATGAGAGACTGAGGAACAAACTAGCAGTGATGGAGATCCAACTGTGTGAGGTCTTTACGCACACACACACACACACACACACACACACACCCCAAGCAATCTTTCATATGCATAGACCAGTATTTTATTTTCAAACTACTTCTAAACAACAGAACTCACTATCTGTCTCTACAGACCCAGTTCAAAGCCTTGATGCCACCGTCGCCGCTGCGGTTATCAGCAGAACGGAAAGGACCGTGCCATGGAGATGAGATGAACCCAGATATCAATGTAAGGGAGTGAATTTATATATTTTCAATATTCACACCCACACTCACTTCTGCACAATGCTACTGTGGTGTAAGATCCTGTCTTAACTTCTAGGATGTATAGCACTTCTACTCACCTGCACTATGACTGTATCGTCTTAACATCAGAGTGCACGAATGTGCTATATGGCACTGGTGAGGGTCTGGCAGAGGTCTTCTTGGGCCTGTTGGTGATTGTTTCGGTTTGGTTCTTTCTGAAAATCTATTGTACTTCAATTAAATTTGCTATGTATATAGAGAATGGAGATTCGATTGTGATTATACTTTGGAGAATGCTTAACAAATTATTACCTTGTTCAAAGTGTTGCAGCAGTTTTCAGTATTATGAAGTCTCCTTTCAGTCACGTGGTCCTTTTTTTTCTCTTCTCTTTAATCACCTGTCATATTAATGCTTTTACACTCACAAGTGACAAGGCAACTATAAATGTTGGCATAGCTGCTACAGGTATACTGGGCCTGTAATTCATATTAAGCTTATTGTTATTATATTATAATGTGTGTATATATTTATTATAATTATATTATATCAAGCTCATTACGTTTTGAAAATCTAGCTTATAAAATCTCTTCTCTATATAATAGATCGTGGCAGATTGATATTGCGTTGACGTATAATAAAATGTCTTCTTGATGCAACTTTTTCATCCAAGAGCCTATAAATATCACAGACTAGTGTAAATCATTTATCTTTACCTAATCACGGTGTTTTTCTTACGTGTAATCCTCATATTGTGGTGTATGTAAATTAAGGGCTTCTACCAGCTCTGTCATTATAGTTGGCAGGTATATTAGTCTGAAACGCCCTTTCATTTGGAATTGGATTTAAAAACAGTATGTGGGTTACATAAACCAATACTAACACTTGTGTTCATGTCTGACATTCATCTGTAATAGGCTAATGAAAACGGTAACGTATCAGAACTAGCATATTTATGCAGCGTCACTGCTGAAACCTCCCTCAACACCTTCAAAACGTTAGTGGCCATTTTAATCGGAACAGAGCAAGTCTCGAAACTGTAATAATAGCTGCCGCTACATTCCACCAAGACAGAACCTGGAGGAAGCATAACTGACTTGTCGCTTGCTGGTGTGAATGCAACGGGTTTCATTTGGGATGAGGCATTTCAGCACGAGATGGCAGTTGTGTACGAGTGTGTGTGAATATAGTGCTGTGTGTTCTTTCTGCAGGTGATCCCAGAGCAGCAGCCTCATCACTTTGACAGCCACCGGAGGAGCGGTGGCTTATGACTCGCCTCTAACCTTCATACTAATTGTGTTCTTTAATCACTGAAAACGTTTTAAGAGACACTAACACATACTGTATTTTATTAACTCTATGTATGTCGGTAGTTTTTATTTAATTATTTATTTATTTGGCCTTCGCCTGGGGCTGTGCTTAAACGCGTTTTGGCAGGAATAATGTAGCCACCTGAATTGGCCACTGAGGGGCAGTCATGTGTCTGACACTGATTTAATACATTGTAAAGTGCCTATCAAGGGCCGGCTGTAAAGGTCAATGGATTTTAAAGCAGATTGTTTGAATGTAGAAATGGTTAATGTCGGTCACCCAGTTGTATGTAATATCCACTGTTTACACTCACAGTAATATAATTGTTTTTTAATGTTCCTGATGGTGTTTTCCTTGATGAATGATGTTTCACTAATGTTTTCTTACTGCAAAATTATGAACTTGTGTACTGTATTTGTTCTTCTTTTGTAGAGCTGTTTATGTTGTGGGTTTAGTTTGTTGCACTACTGTTGTGTATGTCTGTGTGTTAGAGCTAAATAGAGAACTGTATGAGGGTCTCACCTGCTGTACCGTGTAAAAGTTCAGGTCTACTTGTTTTTAATTTTAATGTTACTTAAAAATTGGATTTCATCGCTACTACTTAAGTATTTTTTTAATTGTTTATTTATTTAAGTAATTGCAACTTTTTTATTTCTATTATTTATTTGTCTTATTTCTTTTTATTTATTTTGTGGTGTTCATGTTTTGCTTTTCTCTGCACCTAAAAGTATTAATAATTTTGACGTCAAGATCAAATAAAGAACCAGGGTAAATTTGTAATTGTGTTTATTTGACTTATTTATTCCTTCCTATGGTTTTATAATGCTTAATTCACCTTACTATAAAAAAAATAATATTGCGACAATTTAAAGCATACCTCTGAAAATCTAATATTTCTGTTGTTGGCCTACAGAAAAATCAGGAAGTGGCACTGTTGAAGATGGAGGCAAGGATGAAGGAGTTGGAGCTCACACTACGAAATTACAAACTGTTGCTGCAGGAGAAGGTTTCCCAGCTGAAGGAACAGGTACACCGTAGCATTTACACACATTCTTGCTCCTACTGGACAGATTTCATTTGTAGAGTGTCTTAAGTGGTCTGTCTTTGATTTCTCCTCTGTAGCTGAATGAGAACAGTAAAGCAGATGTGTTCATCAAGGATCTTTATGTGGAGAATTCGCACCTTTTGAAGGCTTTGGAAGTTAGTGAACAGAGGAAGAAGATGACCGAAAAAAAGAATTACCTCCTGGAGGAGAAAATCTCCAGCCTCAATAAGATTGTTCGCGAGCTCAGTCCCTCGCCCTTAATGCCGGTGCCGTACCACATAACCCGCTCCTGAGAACCTGCATCGTTGTTTTTCAATAAGTGTTATTTACTTTATTATATTTCTTCAATTAAATTAAAACAAGAGCTTGTGTTTTTCAAAATGAAACCTTTTTTGCTTGGCATAAATACTACCAAAAAAGCATCCAGAGGAAAGAAACTCTGTGTATTATGACTGTTTGGGTGAACCTAATGATATTTTGGTAAATTATCTTTATAAGAAAGCTAGAATTGCCTACATTAAGATTTATTTTGAGAGCCCAATTGTGTGTGCTTCTTTAAAGATGCGTTTGTAATCGAGGTGCTGTTGCCATGGAAACACCGACCCCATCCTTTCAGTTAAAACTGTCTCTCGTGAGTTGGCTTAGAGGAAAACATGCACAGCTGAGTGACTTTATTCTGGTTGGGGTTGGAGCAAGAAAACTGTTTACTACACAGAAACCTGACAGTAAGAATAAAATTTTGTTCTCAGATTTGGACATTCCGGAAGCCTACCCCAAAAAAAATCTACATTTTTTGTATTAGCAGACTTGTTCACTCGGAAATACAAATAAATCAGGGTTTGAGTGGGGTTTAGATTTTTTCTTTTTTTGTTTTATCTATTGTCTTGTTATGTAAATTCTGTAACAGAATTTATTTCTATTATTTTTCACCAGTCCAAAATAATTTCGTTATCTATTTGCACTATTAGCCTAATTATTGTATTCTTACAAAAGTTTTCATGAAATTTTGACTGTCATTCTCTGTTTTTTACTGTATAGTTTTGCTAAAAGGAAGTTTCTGACTTGACTTTCCGTATAGAAGATTATAAAGAGATGTTGGGGATTTATTGCCGTCTCGGACCTCTATAACATCCTGATGTGGTGCAAAGTGCGCGTTTTCTTACAGCATTATGGTATTTATAAATCAAACTTTTTCCCCTCTCCGTGAGCAGTATTGTTTTCTTTTTTGACTTTTGGTTAAAGCACCTAGTTTGATAAAAAGACTCAGCATTGTCTGTTGTATTCAGTTTTATGTAAATGAATTGTATATGCTGTGCAGGTGTTAAT
>JAOUQX010000033.1:14103171-14113834 GCA_028566295.1 Liobagrus marginatus
CTGCCGATATGGCGGTATTTTTGAATTTTTATTTTTCAATGAATATTTTTGAAAAATCCGCGATGCACTGAAACCGCAAAACTTGAACCGCGAAGTGGCGAGGGATTACTGTATTTACATTGTGATAGCTAGACAGTCTGTGCTTGTTTCAGGTGATAATGGATATACTCACCATGTAGCAACATTATGGTGAATTGTGTGAGGGTCACAGGGACATGGAGGTAGATAGTTAGCTGATTTGTATGGACAAAGTTGGCCATTAGTTAGTAGTGATTAGTTTAGTTATAACGGGTCTAATTGTATTATTTTGTCTATAGTACTTGGTATTAAACATATTAGAACGTGATGAACTACATCAAATACACACCAAATGTGACATAATAGTCTGAAGAACTATGAAGACTTATGAAAAACATTTGGCACTTGTGCACTTTCTGTTCCAGAGATTTTCCTCTGCAGTTTTCCAAAGTGCTCTTATGCAGCAGCCAGTAATCATATTCATGTGATAAAGTGTATTAGAGACTTTGCTTGAAATATGAACACGTTCAACAGTTTGTTCTTCTAAAAGCAGTTTTGCTAGAACATTTATTGATTGGAAAGGAAATGTATAGGGCGAATCTGGTCAGCCTATCCGTATCAGTGGCATATGTCTGACACTAAATGTTGCAAAATAAAGACTATTACGCATGCCTGTACAAACTGAAATACCTATCTGAAAATCTGAAGGTGGGATCAGGTTTGTGTGTGCTTCATTTTTAATCAAAAACCTCCCTCGGTATCCATAAGATGGTGTTTGTCAGAAAAGTGCGCGCGCGCTTGACACTTGGTAAATGGTGTTTAAGAATGTTCTTAGACCTCCTCTACCATGTCTTTTGCATTGTTGTGTAGAACGGTCTGCTGTTTTGGATGCACTCGCTCACAGATGTGGAAACACCAGCAAAACACACAACTTAAATATGCTACAACCCTCTGTCCCTCTCTCTTACCAGATATTTACCTTCCCAAATAAACTAACACTACAGTTGTCATCTCTGCCATATTTGGGCAACTGATTTGCCAAAAATGCCTCCCTTCCCTTAACTCAGTGCTTCTCAATTATTTTTTGGTACGCCCCCCTTTAGGAAGAAGTAAACATTTCGCGCCCCCCAACTCTCTGCCGTGACTGTCAATAAAATTATTATAAGTACACCACTGCATAACATCGTGCTAACAGTGCTCTCTGATTTACTGAAATAGCATTCATAAAGCGGGACGATTGTAGTAAAAAAAAACAGGTCCTCGGGATCACACGCGCCCCCCCTGGCATCGCTGGGGGGCGCGCCCCACTATTTGAGAAACACTGCCTTAACTTAACTTGACTTGACTTAACTTGAACAGCCCTTTTTTGATTAAAAGGTCTAACAGCATGGCTATTACTGCAAAATATTTTGTTTAATATTAAAAAAAGACATGAGACCGTAGGCTGGCATTTGAATGGATTCCTAAGGCAGCAGTTTAATAGTGCACAAAATCAACCTGGTGAAACGGTAGTGTTCTAAAGTCTGCTTAGTGCATGGCTCTCTCCACGACATTCAACACATACTAGCTGGGAAAATGCATTTCTTCAGAAGCAAGCAGGGTATAAATGGTATAAAGTAATATTGCCTACCATAATAGGTAGTTTGTAGCACACAGCAGGTGTGGGTCAGATAAGAAGTAGCGATAAGGGGAATATGCTTATCTATCCCAACAGCTGGTCAGATAATGTTAAGTACATGCCAACTGCTCACAACTAGTTAACTTGCTGATATTTCTGAGTGTCTGTAAATGTTTAGCCAGCCAGCGGTTTCTGGTTAAGCGTGTAGTGTTTGCTTATGTACAAGTCCTGGCCTGAGTATGTAACCCAGATGCTTTGGCACGGCTGAGTTTCACACACAGTGAATTCGCCTTTTATGTCCAGTAATTTCTTTGAGATCAATTACAGGAACTTGTAAAAGCTCTCCAGCCTCTAGATCACTGCCTCCTCCTCTATCTCTGGCTTCTGTGTTCTCACACACTTGATCATCAGCAGCTTTGCACTCCACTTGCGTGCCACCTTTTCTAGAAAAAAAGGCACATGTACAGTATACGCAAACAGCAATGAGCTAATATTATTAAACGCTTGAGATTTGATCAAGTTTAAGGTATTCTGCGCAATATTTGACTAGCTTATTTTATTAGAAAGCATGGTTTATACAAAGTAAATTGGAGGTATTTGCAAGCGGTGCGTGCCTGCATCTAAGAGAAAAATTGAGAAACTGTCAGTATGCGTGTAGCACAGTCTTTAGAAACTAGGACATAAAACTAAATCCTCTGTAGTATGAAAAAAAAATCATAGCCCCTATTTACTATTTCTCTGGATGTAAGACAGCCACGATGACCTACTTTTGCATAAAAACTTGGTGAACTTGAACTATTATTATTATTATTTTCTGTTTTCTCTCCTATCTTCACATCTTTCCAATCTCAAACTCAACCCAAATAGTTTCTCTTCTCACTAATGCTGTGACTTAGAAATACTGGCAGATTTTAGCAACATCATCACAACTGCCAGTAGCCACAATGCATGGTATGTTCTGCTAAGGAAGCTGAAACTAAGCTATTCTGCATATTTAAACAATATCTTTGTTTTTGTAGGCTCGTAAAATCTCCACTGGGGAGCTTGCAGCTGTAAAGGTGATTAAATTGGAGCCAGGTGAGTTTCAGCTCTTATTTATTTAAATTTTATTTATTTTATCAGTTATTGGTACATTTATAGTATTTAACCTAAATCTTCAGTTAAAATTCAGTGTCCTGGTGAAAACTTGACCCTATTTTACCTTTCATCATTTGCATGATTGAATAGTTTTGTAAAGAGATAAGATCGCTTTGGGAAACAGATGAACGTGTCCTTTAAACTTGACTCAAAAACTCGTGACTAGAAATGTTGGCCCAACATCTTATCTATGTAAATATCCAGCTTTTGAAATGCCCTCTAATGGGACGTGCCTAATAAAGGAAACTGCAATTCTTTAAGCGTTTCTGCGATTCTGAATAAGCTCATATATATAATAATTGCTATCAGTTTCCCGTGATCCTGAGCATGTTCTGCTTCTCTTAGCTCAGCAGGCAATGGTCTTCGTTAGTATTAATAATTTTTTTCCGTGTTGTGTGTTTCGTAACTAATTTAGACATACTTGGAGTTTTACACCCCTGATATGATCCAACAACTAAAAGCATGCTTGCTGCCTTTTGTCATTTCAACATGAGAGATTGTCTTTGTTTAAAGAAAAGGCTTTTCTTTGCTGTTTTAAGATAGACCAAGCACAAGATTAGAGTAAATCCTGCTTTCCCAATGCTGCCATTTTACAGATTCTTTCCATACATATGGCTGATTACTTAGATGCGTCCTGAGAGCTGGAGCCCTGCATGGTTTGAAGAATTTTCGGATCTAGTGCAAATGCTAAACCCAGTAATGAACTGTTAATTTGAATCAGGTCGCTTTAAATATTCACATAAGTATGGATGACTTTTTTTTTTTTTTTTTTTTTAAAGATTTGATGTCAACTACTAAATTGCGTTAAAGGTCACCGTCTGAAGCTTACCTTTTTTTTAGACTCAGTTCGGACCTAAATGCAGCAGAGGTTTCGCAGGAGACCTCACACTTGTATATTATTAGTGTTATTATTAGCATTATATTAGCATGCATATTGCAAATACCAGCACCATAGCACTTTAGCAGTAAAGCCCATCTATGTTTGACAGCCAAAGAATTTTTATGATTGCATTATAGAGACGCATGAGGTAGAAAAGAGCATAATTGACTCTCAAACATTTACATGCCTCTCATTTTACACATTCTAAACCCTTCTTGTACAATCAAGATACACTGCCTGTTTTTAAAGGAAGTGGTCAGAGCTGTCAGCCAACCTAGTGCCTTTTCTGTTGCACAGTACAAAACACCGTTCAGTTATAGTACAGTATGAGTAGCTCTACGCAGGGTCTTGTAAGGGTGTATATGCTCACGTCCTCATTTCAGGCTGTAAATATTGGTGAACTGTTCACACTAAAATAGCTAACTGTGTTGGGTGTTGCACTCCTCTGTATTTGTCTTGGTAAACCAGGCCCTAGCTATCAGCTAAATGTGTTAATTTATGTTGTAACTTGTGCAGTCCTGATGCCATTGTAGAAAACTGCATAGACT
The DNA here is from genome assembly GCA_028566295.1 of Liobagrus marginatus. Classification (NCBI taxonomy): domain Eukaryota; kingdom Metazoa; phylum Chordata; class Actinopteri; order Siluriformes; family Amblycipitidae; genus Liobagrus; species Liobagrus marginatus. Next base: position 14,107,373 of record JAOUQX010000033.1, read on the forward strand.
GTACATGGCCATTATAGCACAATAAGACTTTATGCTAACCCGATGCCCAGCACAGGTGACTGTACACTCCATATTTAGAACGTATTTGTATAGCTCTGTATTTGCTTGAACACCGAAGTAAAGTGTGGATTTACATGATTGATATGCAACTGTACTCTTAAGCTTGGTCTGTTTTTTTCAATGCCCAGTTTAGCAGCGTCATTATTTATGCCTTTCAATACCTTGCTGTTATTACAAAAGGCATCTCGTCTGTCTGTTCATTCTATTTGTTCTTTGTGTTTTCTAGGAGATGATTTCGCAATCATTCAGCAGGAAATCTTCATGGTGAAAGAATGTACTCATCCCAACATAGTTGCTTACTTTGGCAGCTACCTCTGGTATGGCCAACACATAGATGATTTTTGTGAACGATGGTATGTCTTGTAACACTGATTAGAAGTGGCTCACTGCCGTATGTTTGAAAGCGGGTCTCTATGGGTTTTTGTTAAGCATCAGCATGTAACTCTAGATAAGTCAGTGAACAAACGGAGTAAAATATATTTAATTTAATGCCACCTAAAAGGCGGCATAAACCAGTTTTTCTCTTGTGTTCCAGTCGGGAGAAGCTGTGGATTTGTATGGAGTATTGTGGTGGAGGCTCACTGCAGGACATCTACCATGGTACCCGCTTTTATTTTTTGGTTGGCAACCTGCAAATACAAATCCAACGAATTGATTTGGTTTGACTGTGGTGTGATTGTTGGTGCCAGATTGACAGGGTTGAGTATTTCAGATAATTTCTCATTTCCTGCGATTTTCACGCATGAAAATTTGTCTCTAGAGATTATGGAAAACAGTGAGAGAAATGAAACGTATTGTACAGTATGTGTGACAGCGCTGTTAGGGGATTTACTTTGTTGGGAAGAAATTGGCAGTAGAAAAGCATCTCTACGTGTAAAAACATCAAGCCTTGTAGGGGATGAGCTACAACAGCAGTAGACATGATCGTTTTCTAATCTTGAACTGTCCAGTCTTGTAAAGCCACTGCTGGTAATGCCTTCAAATTTCAGGATTTAATGTGATCCTTTGCTGTTTTATTCCATCCTAAACCTTTTTGGTGTGTTCATTACAAGTCACTATATCTTAGTTGCTTTTATACTTCTTTGTAAGAACTATAATTAAAAAAAATAAGTTAGACATTACTTTTAATAATAATTATTATAATATCATTATTATTAATTATATAATATCTATGTATACAATTTTTAACTAAATTATTGATATATAAAAAAAAAATTTCTTTTTAAATATTTAAAGCAGTCTGTCTGGTATCAACATCCATGCCACAGTCACAGTGATCACACGTCCCCTTTCTGATGTTTATGGTGTACTTGACCCATACGTCTGTGTGATTTTATGCGTTGTGCTACTGTGACACCTGATTGGCTAATCAGGTGTTTACATAAATGAACAGGCATTCACTTTTTTCCTCTTAATGTGGAAGTGGATTTGGTCAGTAAAAGTGTTACTGATGCCTGCTGTGTAGTATTGAACTTCCTTCAGACACGGCACACCTCAAAGAAAAACGATGCTAATAAATGAAACGCAACTGTTTCCATGACTATACTTGCCTGGCTGTTATAACGATCACAACTTATCCTTTATTACGATTATGCCTGCGTATATCACTGCCTGTGTATGATTTTTTCCCTCATTACCTCACAAAGATCTGTAAATATTTACACTTCATTGTTTTAAGTATATCTGCTTGGTTGATGTGTTTTGTGTGTGTGCAGTTACAGGCCCTTTGTCTGAACTTCAGATTGCTTATATGGTCAGAGAGACATTGCAGGTAAGGTCATACAGCCAGCAATATTCGAAATAGCATTTTCATATAGCTATTAAAAATAATCCAATAATTATTCAAATGCTACAACTATTAACTGATTTATGAAAAATTGAGAATAAAAAAAGTGAGTAAATATGTACTAAAATATGAAAGAAAATGACTTAAGTGGTCACTTAACTTCTGTCATCAATTTATAAAATTTGCTTTAGTCATGTAAAAAATAAAATAAAATTAGTAAAGGAAAAAAGGAAAAGTTTGCCATTAAATTTAGTATATCCTGAGGATGGCAGTCATCCGTTGCCTGCAGTCCTAGACAGCAAATGTGATTCATTCATGTGGACTGGGCCGACTAATGCCATCATTCACCCACAGAGCCTTAGGTTAAACTGTTTAGTGCTTCTAATTCTTTTTCTGTCTTAAAATAACTGTGGCTTCCTCTAGCAATTTACTTATTTTATATTTAAAAAATGTTAGATACTAAGTGCCACTTAGTGCAAGCTGAATATAAAGTGAATAGATTTATTGCACGGTCAGTAAACTGCCATGTTGCGTTAAAACACAGACTGTCACTGATCTTTTCTGATGTTATTATTTATATTTCTATTTGATTCCTTTAGGGTTTGAGTTATCTCCATGCCAAAGGAAAAATGCACAGAGATATCAAGGTAGCTCTGATTCCGTTGCTAATTGTTTGCTTATGGTTTTGTTGCTGTATCGCTGTAACTACTTCTTGCTGTCTCTTTGTGGTACTAATGCTAGTAATCAAGTACTAATCAACAATTAGTATCAAAAGATGTACGCTAATGTTTGAGGCCACTTTTTAAACTTTTGGAAGATTCCATCTCATTTTAAAACATTGGTTTTTTTTTTTGGTTTTTTTTTTACTTTTTCTGTAACCAGGGAGCAAATATTTTGCTTGCTGACAATGGAGATGTCAAACTAGGTGAGTGGTTTGGTTTTTAGAGACTGTTTTTACAAGATATAAAAACATGCTTGTTTGCTTGTGCATATATTTTCTGCATGTCCAGTTCTATTTTGATTCAGTTAGGTTTCACTATATTTGAGAGAATTCTTTTTTGGCTCATTGATTTAAACTCATCCTGTTGGTTTTATTTATTTTTAATTTTTTAGCGGACTTTGGTGTGGCAGCCAAAATAACAGCCACCATTGCCAAGAGGAAGTCCTTTATTGGCACCCCCTACTGGTGAGACTAAATTGAAGATTTAATTTGCATGGTGTAAATAATATATGCCTATGATGCTAAGAGACGTTTTAAATCAGATAGTTTCCTGGCTGCATTGTGCTTGGGGGCAGTGTTAGAATTTGACATGGTGTGTGTGTGTCTACAGGATGGCCCCAGAAGTGGCTGCTGTAGAGAAGAATGGAGGTTATAATCAGTTATGTGATATTTGGGCTGTGGGAATTACGTCCATTGAACTTGCTGAATTGCAGCCCCCCATGTTTGACCTGCACCCAATGAGGTACATATAATACATCATCACATACAAAACTAGCTGGGGAAAAAAAACGATACCAGTTCCTCATACCTAAAGCTAGCTCATGTGATGCAGGTGCTCACACTGTGACTGTGCAAAATTAAATGATAAACATACCATGAGTTACATCCGTGTTTTTAGTAGTCGTTTCCCCCCCCCCCAACAGTATTCTGTTTTGCCAAGTACATTGACTAGTTCAAACTAGTAATTATGCATTGTTTAATGTTATTTTAGTGAATTATTAAACCCAATGTAATACACTTTTAATGTAAATTATAGTTAATTATGTAATAAGCTTGACTATGTAATTTGAGTTGGAGTAAATTTACCTGATATTTACTAGTTTTTAGAAAGTCAGTTATTATTAAAATGATGCACAAACTAAACAGTGAATATTTATAGTATTATGGCACATCGGTTATTTCCTCATGCATTTCTTGTGTGTGCGCGCGCCAATTATCTTTGTAATGATAGGCATTTGTTGTTTTTTTGTCCTAATATGTATTTGTCACCGTGTGTGTGTATAGAGCTTTATTCCTAATGTCCAAAAGCAGCTTTCAACCTCCCAAGTTAAAGGACAAGGTGAAATGGTAAGTGTGAGTGTTATTTGATGTGTGTATTTATTACAGCGCTGTTTCCATTTTCCAGTCGTGTTACAATCATGTTCTTTCACACCTGTATAAAATCTCTTTCAATACACCCTTGTTTTTAGGTCTACAAGTTTTCAAAATTTTATTAAAGTGTCTCTGACCAAGAACCCAAAAAAGAGGCCTACAGCTGAAAAACTGCTCATGGTATGAGCTTGTACTTTTACCTGGTTTCACATGTACTGCATGTAATATAATTTGTTGTTGAATTGCCCTGTTGTACGAATACTGAGTGAAGGAAACGTAAACTTAAAAAAATTGCACTGCAATAAATGTCACTGCACTTTTGTCTTGAATGTGGCTGACATACTGTTTAAAGCACTCATGGTGTTTATACGCTCTCCAGTACTCACCCGTTCAAGTGTTATATACTGAGATGGTTGCATTTTACATCCGGTTCAATTTTTATTTTTGTGTGTGTAGCATATGTTTGTGGCTCAGTCAGGCTTGAGTCGCAGACTTGCAGTTGAGCTGCTGGATAAGATGAATAACCCGGACAACCCACCTCTGTATATCGAGAAAGATGAGGATGACCTGGAGGTAAAATACACAATGTCTGTGTGCGCAAGAGTGATGGAAAAATTGGCAAGTTTGATTATGTGGATGTCCTGTAAACTGCATGTCTTTGTTTGGTGATTGGCTACTGTAAGTGTTGTCTCGGTGTGTCCGGATTATTCATTTAGCCGGCATGAGCAAACTGTGCAGTATTTTGATAACTCATCGTCTAACGCCAATCTCGTTCTCACTTTCTAGCCCCCACATCCTCCACACACCATCCGTTCAGCCCAGAACAAGGATGCTCGAGCTGTAAAAACACGCTCTGAAATTGACTGTAAGTAAACATCTGCATAAGCACATTGTACCAGGACTTATCAGCATTCATCAGATAACACACAGTTGCTGCTTTTGGGGCTAAATAAACACTTTCAGAAAAGATCAGTTTTTTTAATAAAGAATAGTGCTACAATATCCAGCAACTGAAATCACCTGTTGCACAGTACTGACTCAACCTTTCAATTAAACCTTTAAGCTCAATTCTGAGATAGTCACGGCTGTAAGGGGCTAAATCACATGCCGTTCAAAAACACTGCAGACAACCGAGCCTTTTTTTCCCCCTTTCTCTTCCCTTTCACTGAGCTGCCATTTCAGTCTTGTAGTGAATGATCAAAAACAATAATCTGTCATGTCTAAGTTTATGGTAAAATATTCATAGTTATGGCTTATGACTGCAATTAATCACAATTGTGATTTGAGCACTTGCGATTTCTCCACCGAATTAGGCTTCAATTTTATTCATTTATTCAGAAAACTGGAACATTTTTGTTTGCATACATAACATGTTAATCAGAGCTCATACAGCGCTGAAACACAATTCTGAGGTTTATTTATTACAACACTAATTTCGGTTCGTTAAACTTAATTTTTATGTTGTCTGTTTTAAAGACAAAGTTTATTTATAGTTTTCTTTATCAAGCTGTTCGTTATTTCATTGTGAAATGTTTTGTTATGCAATTATTGAATTGAATACATTTAGAATGTAACGTTTAAAACCTCAAACGATTGCCAAAATCACAGTTGCAATATTCATTAATAAAATCACTATGATTTTGTCCCTATTGTAAAGCCCTATTGTGGTTTCATTAGAATGTGGGCATATCTGCCTGGTATTTCCCAGGTTACCTCTAGTCCTCTGTCCCTGCACCTCATGTCTTCTGAAAAAGAAGAAATTCACATATCTTTTTAAGAGAGATGCAGAGGACAAACAGAACAGCATGTTCATATTTCACAATTAAAGAACATGGGCGTACACACCCACTGTTTCCAGGATAGGTTTCAGTTCTGACCAGGATTTAGAAACTACTGCTACATGATGAATGTATTTTTGGTAGCAGCTGAATATTTACATTAAAATAAATCAGGATTTGACACTGCAGATCTCTATTCTGGTTGGTGGGTTTTATTTATTTTTTGGTCCCTGCAAAAATTTGGTTTGAGTTATTTTTATCTGAATTTAGTAACCCAATTGGCCTTAGTACACAGTCTTTAAGGAATGCATTTGTTAACTATCAAATAGTCTAGGTAGTTTGTACAGACTGTACAAGTGTTTTTTTTATTTTTTTTTTTACCATTTTCTTTTTAGTATTAATTGCACATAACTCTGTGTATGCAAGATTTTCCTCATGTAGCTTATATTAGTACTGGCTTGACCACAACTCAACAGCTGTTGTGGCACAGAGGGCATGCAAGGTGTGTTCGTGTGTATGTCACCCAGGTCGTTCATAGGAGGGAGAACGAGAAGATATTTATCTACGTACTTTGCGTTGTTTTTAAATGGTTTAAACCAGAGGTGGGCAAACTTTTTGACTTGCGGGCCAGAATGGGTTCTAAAATTTGACAGGGGGGCCAGGCCAGGTGCATTTGGACACACAATGTAATTTATCAAACCCGGGGATTGAAATGTATGAAAAACAGACACAATTGAAGGTGCAGA
>JAOUQX010000033.1:14122072-14132587 GCA_028566295.1 Liobagrus marginatus
ATTTGTATGCTGGGATATGTGGAATCAAAGAATTTCACTGTATGTTGTACTGTATGATGTGCATGTGACCAATAAAACTTAACTTAAAACTTTAACTTTACTTACGTTCAACTATGTATAAACACATAAGCTCACAAGACCCACCCTCTTTGCACATGCACAGTAAATGAAACATCGCTTAACACAGGGAAGCCGCGCCAGATGAAAACAATTCATGGTGCTGAAGTTTCTATCCAGACAACATATCTGCATCCTTTGTTCTAGCCTGAGCCTTTATCTTATTCATGTTTATTAGCGAGAGAACGGTTGCTAATTCTAGCTTCACACAGAAATCGCTTTCAGTCATAGCTTATTAATGTGATCATATACTGTGTCCGTGCTACTAGCTACTGCTTTAGAACTTGAATGAGAAGTTTTCTCCGTGTCTATAAAGAGCTTAATGGAAGAGAAAGTTGCTGGAAGAATAAAGTAACTGCTCTCACCACTTTTATACCAGTTTGGTAAGTAGAACAGCATCTCGGTCAACAGAAACAATGGAACCTTAAGGTGGATAGACTACAACAGCAGAACACCACACTTGGTTCCTCTCATGCCAGCTAAAAACATTAATCTGTTGGTATCATGCGCACAGACTTGCCCAATCTAGACAACTGAAGATTTCAAATGGTCTTCAGCTGTCCAGTGTTTGTGAGGAATAATTAGCTTTATTTCTTCTGGTTATTAGTTTAATTTAGAATCGAATCTCCGGACAGGTCTTCTCACACTCCGTCTGTCTGTCTTCTACTGTTCATCATGTCACTGTATAATATACATGCTTTTGCTTTTGTCAATGTATAGTAGCTACATAATTACTTTCTTTCTCTTTCCTCTTTTGCTCTCTCTCTTCTGGCTGATCTCACTCCCTGCTGACTGCTTTACCATCTGAATCCCCATAATCAGAAGGTAACGGCACTCTTACACACTCGCACATACTAAGCGTACCATCATTTTCCTCACTGTGCATATATTCATGCTTATCTGAGAACTTTTTTCTGTCTTTTGTTTTCTTTTTAAGCCATGTTATAGTCTCACTGTGCTTACCCTAGCTTGCTGTCATTGTTGCTGATGCCAGAGACATGGTGTTCGTTGTTATAACATTGTTATCCGTGTTTAATTTGTGCATATTATCCTGCTTTAGGGAAAACCTTCCAGCTGTATTCTCACAATCTGATTGGCCTGTTTGAGCAGCTCAAAAAAGCTGGACTTGCTGCACAGCTACAAACACACAGGTTCCCTGAGAGGATACTTCCCAGGTACTGTACACACACCCGCATGCCTCTGACTGCTTGTTTATCTACAAACACAAAAATCTGTTTAAAAAATAAATAACTCAAATAGACTGCCGTCCTATTTAGTGTCTTAGACTTTCAAGGAGCAACATCTCACCATCTCTTCTAATACAATGTCTCTTTAGTTTTTATTTTAATTATCTACAACGTAGTATTGCTGGTTAATTTTCCTTTCCTTACTCTGATCTGTGTACAATTTGATGTTAAAGCATATAGTTTATAGACCATGTCACCTTACCTAGTGTCCTCAAGCAAGTTTTGTTTCAGTTCAAAATGAGTCTTAAAGAAAACATTTAACCCTGAATACATTTATTGCGGAGCCACATACTTCGTTAGAGAGGTGTTCACGTGGCCTTGGGTTGAACCCATAGCTACTGTAAGCTCAACTTACAACAACCTCGACTGAACCTTCCTAGCCTGTGACTTCAGCTTTGTATAGTACCACCAAGTCCTATACAACACACAGACGTCTACCTTTTTCCTGACATGATACTCCGCATTCTCTTAATAGCCCAAGTGCATTGATATGTTTACTCCTCTACACCCAGAAAATTGAACGCCACTAATTGATGACTTTAGGTGTTATGTCTAGAAATGTCGTACGTTTTTGGACCTCACTAAAATTACAAAAGTAATATAATATTGCATGCATATATTTATCAAACGGCATTTCTATTTCTGTTACATTGCAATGCACAGGTTTTAGACAGCCAATACTTTACACACTTTGTAATCATGCGTAGTGATTAAGAAGCCACTTGGGATTCAACTTGTTAATAAGTCTGGCTGGTTAATTTTTAAATCTAGCAATGTAACAAATGGTCAGTGGGCTCTAAAAAGTATCCGCATGTACCGTACAATATTGCTTTTACGTCCTTTTCATTGATTAATATAAAAAAAATTAATGGATTCTTTGAAACTAAGTTTTGTTTTCAGTTTGAATTTATAGATTCATTAGTAGTCAAATGGATTGTCAAAATTTAAATATACTTTTTAAAGGAAATTAGCAAAGCTATTATAATGTCTGTGTTAGTGCAGTGTAACGTTCTAAAATTAGATTGATTTTGATTTGTTTATTTATTTTTTGTTCAAAAGGAGATTTGCACTGACTACCAAGATTCCTGATACAAAGGGCTGTCACAAGTGCTGCATTGGTGAGCAACATAGCCAGTCATTTTTTTCTGTAGTGGTTACTTCTGTTGGCAAGCAATAATAAGTAACTGAATGATTTATTCCAAAGTGCTTGCGTTGTTAGAGCTGTTAGCTGCTTCTACAAGGTTATTGCTGCTGTAGCACATATGTGTGTCTCTCTCTCTCTCTCTCTCTCTCAGTGCGTAATCCGTACACTGGTTTTAAGTACCTGTGTGGAGCACTGCAGTATGGCATCGTTCTGTTACAGTGGTACGAACCAATGCAGAGATTCATGCTGATCAAGGTTAGTAAAGAAAAAAAAAAAACAACGTTGTTGCTCTTAGTTCATGTTCATAAACATGAAATTAACCTCTCACCTCATGAGTCTCATGTATTCATTATACTCTCTGCTGCAGCACTTCGATTTCCCATTGCCGAATCCTCTGCGTGTGTTTGAGATGTTGGTGGTACCCGAGCAGGAGTACCCCCTTGTGTGTGTAGCTGTGAGTGTGGGCACCGAGCCCAGCCAGGTTGTTCGTTTCGAAACCATAAACCTCAACTCTTGTTCTTCCTGGTTTACCGAAATTGGCTCAGGTACCCAGTGTAACACACACACACACGCACACAATTTCATAAATTTTGCATTTATTTCAAAATATAATATTTGATTATTAATAAATTATTCATATATTAACAAGACCATGACAAAGTATCACGGGCAGTTTGGGAATGTTCATTTGAGTCACCAATTATAATTTATATAAATTATATAGATATAAAATTCATGCAGTGACATGCATTCACAGTGTGAACCTCTTTTTCTTACTTTCTAGCGGGAAATCATGTTGATGCGATTCATGTTACTCAGTTGGAAAGAGACACGGTGCTTGTGTGCCTGGACAGTAAGCATGCCATCTTTTACCATAAGAAACCGGGTTAAAAAGATGCTTCTATGTAAATTCATGTTTCACTGTTTTTGTGCCGTCTTACAGAAAATCTGAAGATCGTGAACTTGCAAGGAAAACTCAAATCTAACAAGAAACTGTCTTCTGAACTCAGCTTTGACTTCTGTATCGGCTCAGTGGGTACGTTGGCTATCCGGGCATATGGATTGTCTATTAAATGTGGTTGTGATTATAATAGTTGTTTGTGTGTCGGACAGTGTGTCTTCAGGACAGTGTCTTGGCTTTCTGGAAACATGGCATGCAGGGGAAAAGCTTCAAATCTAATGAGGTATGTTTTTTTTTTTTACTTTACAAGATTAAATCTGCATTAACAATTAAAGTAAAAATGAAAATTCATCGCATGGTATCTAATCATGTATGCAAACATGTTTATCTGTTAGTTAAATCAGGTTGTATATCATCAAATGATATAATTTATGTTTTGGTAATATGATAAACTACTAAGAGATATTTCTCCTGGGTAATTCTGCAATGTGGTTATTGTGATAGTTCGGTTGTTGTAGAATTTAGCCTAGACTTGGAATTTAGGAACAAAACAGACCTTGTATGTTGTCTAGTATATCGGCCAGTAGCACATCTGTTGCCATGGACCTTTCTCAGCCATCTGTTGCCCTGCGCATCTGTGAAAGGAAACCACATGACCACTGCTGAACAGATTTTCAAATGGATAAGCTGTAGTTACTTTTTGTTATGTTGTGATGGTGTGTTTGGTTACATGCTCAGTCATATTCACCCGATCAGCGTCATTCGAACAACATAAGATCAGAGATCACCAGAAGGCGAACCGCTCTTTTATGAAAACTAATATCCTTTGTGTGGGGGTGATTCGGTGAGGGAGTGAATATGAAAGTGTGTTTTCTAGAAGACATTGTGAAAGGTAATGTAAAATTGATGTCCAATCAGAAAGTAGCAGCTGCTCAAAGAGAGCGATTAAATAATTCAGCTGTTTTTGTCTTGTATGACCCTGCTGGAAGGCCGTCCGCACCCTCAGGGTTCCACTCTATGCACTTGACTGCATATGTATGTGTTAGGAGAGGAGAGAATAGCAGGTTGCACCATAAGATGACGAGTGTTACACCGGCACTGGCACCTGGTGTAATTGCCTGTGCTAGCTTGAAAAGGGGTTGGGGGGAATTACTCTGTCATAGTGGAGTGTTTGACTTGGCCGTTGTCACTATAGGTCACTATTTGAGCGGTGTCTGTCGTCATCGTACTGCACAATTAAACAAAATAGAGGAAGTTGTGCTTTCTTAAGTAAAAAAGTCTACTCGGGTATAGTGCATGAGGGACACAAAAATGTACTCTTTTCTAAAACGTCTTACTGGAAAAAACTAAAATTAAGATTTTACTACATTCATTTAGTTATTTATTTTAACAGCGTTGTGCAGAGTGTCATTCAAGGATGGACAGCAGTCTAATGAAAGCCTTTGTTTCCTAATCCTGATTTTTAATTAGACTTTGGGTATTTTTTTAGGCTCACAATATATGTACACAAACCATTATTATTAGCTTCCATTCTTTACATGAAACTATGAACAACTCGTAACCCATAATAATAGATGCATAATAACCCATGTTATAGAATAACCCATAACATGAATAACATACAACCGTTACATATAGCCGATGGGGTTACAATAACTCAATACTCTGGGAAAGCGTCTTAAAACTACTGTATGGGGATTGGGTCTCTGTTCATTAATATGTCTTGTACTTGTCTGCAGGTAACACAGGAGATTTGCGACCCGAGCAGGGTGTTCCGTCTACTCGGATCAGACAGGTGGGAGTCGAAATCGTTTTCTTCCTTCCTTTGTTCCTTCTTCTCACGTGCTTCTTTTTCTCTGTTCATTTCTTTCAATCAACCAACCATCCGTTCATTGTTTCATGCGTTAAGACTCGCATTTCTTCCCTTATTACGTCTTTACCTGGAAACGAACTATCACCTTCTTGCTCTCATCTCTTTCCATCCTCCGTGAGCAGGTGATTTCCCTTACTGCTCCGGTCTCTATGGCGAGAGAGAGATGCACTGGGATTTGTGCATGTAAGCATGTGCAGAGTAAATGAATCTTCATTGGCGTGTGTTCATTGTGCATGCAAGTGAGAATTTTACAGAAAAAGTTAATTGTTTGTGTGTGTGGCGTTTTTGTAAGGAAACCATACACACAATACTTTGTAGGACTATTTGCTCTCAACCCACCCTGTTATTTATAGCATCCTCCTATCTGATCCTACAAAATAGCCAAGATTTCTTTATAAGATTAATATCTGGTGAGCGAGAGGTTCTTAAAGTACACTGAAATCCATGTTGAGTTTGTGTATTCTAGTTTAGAATAATTTATTTGTAGCAAAGCATATTATAAAGCCATTTTATAACGGTAAGTTGTATCTATAGCCGAGTGGACGTGGTCGGCACAGATACTCAGCTGTGTGGTTCAAACACTTCTTGATAAAGGGGACCTAGTGCATGTAAAGCAAACGTTCCTCACACCTTTACACCAGCAGCCTAATGTGTTGACACTGCTAATTGCATCCATGGATTTATGGAGTTGAGACTAAATGCAGCCCCAACAGTCTACATGCCGCAGCAGTAATCCTGATTATCAGTTGTATCAAGCCCAAACAGTCTCACTTTCTGGAAGAAAGACGTCATTGTAATAGTACAGTATGGGAGGAGACGGTGTCTATTACACACACACACACACATTCTCCCCTATGACTCAGAGGTTGCACTCATTCATTGTGAAATAGGTGCGTTGGCCTCCGTGGGCCCCAGACTCTGGCCTCTGTCTTAAGCAGCTCCGCTGTCACAGCCTGTACATGAACAGTTCATTAATCTGTCATACGCATCACAGAGGCTGGATGATGACACCGGGCATTCTGTTGTCACTCCTCATTAAATTTGATTTGATTGGCTCTCCTCACACACTTTACATACTTCAGACACGTATGCAGTTGCACGCACACCTTTCTGCCTGTATCCTATGTTTTATTCACGGTGACACGGGCAGTGCCAGGCTGGTGTGTCTGTGCTGTAATTTCATCTGATGCCCTGGTGCCCGCTGCCTCCCCCTCTCATCTCTCCTTCTGCCGAGGACGCGACCAGTCTTGGGTCACCCTGTGTCTTTTCTGTCTCCTGGCCCATCAACATTTAGTCTTTTTTCCAAATTAAAGGCAATGATTTGTACAGTCACTGCTTTTTTTCCTGTGTCCTGTTTTCTGTGTCTTTGTTTATCTCTGAAGTGTGTAACGTGTGTTGTTTTTAGGGTGGTGGTTTTGGAAAGCAGACCCACTGATAACCCGATGGCTTTCAGCAACCTTTACATCCTGGCAGGCCATGAGAACAGTTACTAGGCTGATTCGTGCTGATACTGCTCCCTCACCTAGTCACCGTATATTCAGTCCTGTCTGGCAGTGAACTTTCGTCTCTCACACTTATGCGGCTTGTTTAAGCAAAGGTTTGAAGACAAAGTGAGCAGAGGTTTTAGATCGTGCCATCGTTTCTTGATTGGACCTTCAAGCTGTGGTCTGTTCTGTGCTTCGTTACTGGCTAATGGCTAATTCGGAAAAATTTATTAAACAGCAAGTTCCTGGTTGCAGATATTGTACTATAGAATGCCTTTTTACAGCAGTCGATCAGGGGGTGCTTTATTAAATCCTTCGTGAAACGGGCTCTCCCGTGTGACTAATCAGTATGCAACTAACATATCTTCAGACCGGACTTAGGTTTTAGATCAACTTTTGGGAGTATTTAATAGGTAAAAATGAACAATAAAGTACGGACATATTGCCGTTTTGCTATTTAAAGTGTAAATTATTGAGCTGTGGTCATGTTGAAGTTAAAATGCAGCGTTTTAGAGCGCGCTCCAGCGAAAGCTCTCTTCCTTAACAAAGCAGGAGTCCATACAGCTGCATCTTTTTTACTGCATTGTTATAAAATAAATAAGAAATCACCCCTACTTGGTTACATTTTAGAACGCAGTTATAATGTAAAATGGTATTCTTTTTATTGTAACTTTTATTCGATATTTGCACCATGTAAGCACTTTTGTACATTAATGTTTTTGTATTTAAGAATGACAAAATATGGGAGATGCTAGGTTTTTATGACTTGCAGAGTATTTCCATGGCTTCAGTTCTAATGTATGCTTTTTTGTAATAAAAAAAAGACTGTTAACAAGACATTGTCTTTGGTTTTGTTCATTAAACTTTATTTAAAACAGATCAGGTAAACGTTGTGCGTGTGTGTGATTATTTAATCCTGTGTAACAGATTTGTCTGCTGAAGCTCAGCTGAAAGCAGGTGTGATCTGTTTGGGCTCTAGCTCTCCTGTGAAGCTGTAGCGCTACACTGCTGTGTGCACTGTGGTCTGAACACTGTTGTGTAAAGCAGTGGATGTACACCGTCCTGTATGTCTTGTTCTTTCTCTACCACACATGAGCCAACTAATCAGCTAATTAACAGCTAGTCTTTCTCCGTGGTCAAAGCCCATGTAATTCCAGTATAATTAAACCATGAGGAATGACGTCTAGGTTGTATGTCATTGGAGATCTGCTTAGTGGTTCAGTAACTATTATTGTTTTAATTGCTCTGGAGAGTTTAGCACTACACTGTAGTCAGCTCAATGTTTGGTTTTTGGCAGAAAAACAAGGAAACAGCAAAAATAAATTACATTTTGAGGGAATAAGTGTGTGTGTAGACAGGTTTAGCTTTTAGAAATGTTTGTTGCCATTCATTTAAGGGAAATAGATTGTCAACAAATAAGACTAAATACACTGTATGTGAATGTTTTAATCTGGTTCTGGTTTTAAATAGTCGCATACGTTATAATCATACTCTTCTTGAATATGCAGCAGTAGGTTAGGATGGAGGCATGCCTATCTTTCAAACCAATGAGCACTGTACTAGACGGGTACTAAGAGCTGGTCATCTCAGTTTCTAAAATGTATGAAAGACCTGTGCAAATAAATGAACTTTAAATGTTGAAAATCCTTTTAAATCAGCTTTAAACCTGCTGGGACTCCATGCTATAGTCTGTTATCCTCTCCAGTGGAGGCTTTACCAGCTCAGTCTAGGGTGCCAATAGTTTTGAATCCAGCCATAACTACTTTGAGTTCAAATACTAAATTAAATTTAAACAATTGATTGCCATGTGCTGCTCTTCTGTGTTCATGTGGGATTAAAGTGCTCGTCTTTGGAGCTCGTGTGCGTTTTTGTGATGTCGCTCTTCACATTCACCCTTCGCTATGAGAAGGTGGAGCCAGTGTGCTGTTCCTATGGGGACCGAAGCGCATGTAAATGCACAGCTCCTTCAGGCCACCTCACACACCCCTGCACACTCCCACGAGCTACACACACACACACAAGCACTGCGCTTTCACAGCCCCACAACAACAGCACGCACAACGCGCAGTTTGGAGCGACGAAGCGCGACAAGGTAAGGGGCCATTACACTATTTACATTTACTTTTATTATTCCACCGTTTATTCGTGTATTATTCACATACTCCATGTTTATCTTCCGCGTAACCCGTTTTTGTTGAATCTCGGCGTTGCATTTTATTACTAATCACTTGTTTTTGACGTCTAACACGTTTATAGCTCAGCTCGGCACTTGGTACTTACTCTCTATCCTCCACTTGCTCAGGAATTTAATTAAAACAGTCGCGCGAGCCGATCGATAAGAGCGCGCGGGTAGAGTTTGTGTAAATGTGGAAGAAAAAAAACTTTTTTTTTAAAAAAAGTTGAAAACTGAAGAAGCAGCTGATTACACACTGATCGCGCGTGCGAAGACGTTGCGTAATGTTTAGCTGATGTTTTCTAATGTACGTGCTTACGTAACAGTAATAACGTATAGAGGCTTTTTATTCCGGGTTTCTACTCCGTAATAAACGTAAGCATTGATGCATGCCGCGCGCGCTGATGAAGTGCGGTTCGTGTTTTTTCCAGGTTGAGCCGCGCGTGCGGGAGGTGGTGCGGTACAGTGTTCTGGGATTCCGCTTGGCTTCACGGCATGGAGAAGTATGAGAAGATCGCTAAGATCGGAGAAGGGTCGTATGGAGTCGTGTTTAAATGTAGAAATAAAGACACTGGCCAAATCGTCGCCATTAAAAAGTTCATGGAGTCGGAGGACGACCCGGTTATTAAAAGAATTGCGCTCAGGGAGATCCGGATGCTGAAGGTAAAAACAAAACACCCTGTAGTTTAAATCAGGTGACTGTGTTCAAATGTGCACATGAGCACATGTGCAAATGTGCACACGTTACACTGCAGCAACCTATAGTTTCCAATTATTCTTATTTGTGTATCAGATAAAAACGCTTTTGTTTAACTGTTTTGTTTTTGAAACAATATTTTGTGAAATATTTCTAAGCAGGGACATTCTCATGTGGGAGCTAAAATTCTTTAATTTCTTGGCACCAGAAAAAAAAAATCCTAACTATTCATCCAAAGGGTCTTTAAACTAATGTTTAACTGGGAATCAGCTTTTTACTGGGGTTAAATCGCGTTTACATCTTTTGTATGGTGTAGTGTAGAGTAGTGTAGTGTAGAGTAGTTTAGTATAGAGTAGTGTAGTATAGTGTAGTAGTAGTGTAGTATAGTGTAGTAGTAGTAGTATAGAGTAGTGTAGTGTAGAGCTACAGAATAACCAGCCTCCAAAAATACAGACCCGAGCGAGGCGAGTTTAACCACAGCCAAGGAAAATTAGAGCGCGCGCTCCGTCCGCGTACACCGCGCACCCAGTGTACGAGATATGGGGAGACGGCGCGGTGAGAGTTGTCACAGATCCCGAGCGGCTTCTGCGCGAGTGGTTCGGCGAAGTACGAGACTGGAGCCGAGACCCCGCTGACTTCGCACACGGGTACAGCACGGACGCTGCACTCAGGTATTCCACGGGGGAGGCCGAATCGGAACCTGAGGACGATCTCCGCTTACCCGCACGGCCGGCGCTAGGGAGCCGCCGCCGGCGGGAGCCACGCCCACGACAGCGCGCAGCGACAGCCACAGTAGCGACGCAGCGCGCGCACCGGACGGAGAGCAACGGAGAGCCGGAGTGGCGCGGTGAAAACGCTCCGGTAAGCAGCGAAGTTCCG
>JAOUQX010000033.1:14147958-14158223 GCA_028566295.1 Liobagrus marginatus
TCTGAGAAGTGAAACACACAGAAACACAAGAGCCTTATGATCAGACATCTAAATACTGTATTTTAATCAACCTAGAATGAAACCAGTTCTGTGGTTTTCACTCACCTCAGGTGATGAAGTGTGATGATGCCTCGGTCTGTCACATTCCCACAGGAAACGATCTCCATACACCTTAAGCTGTTCTTTAGTTTCTCTGTCTTACATAAGCGCTCCAGACACACATCCTCTATATATATACACTTTCTGAGCTTTATCTCCTCAACATGCTCCAGACCATCTGCGCACACACACACACACACACCTCATTAACCCTAACTTGTATTAATGTTTTACATTCACTGAACATAACCTCCTAATCTCCAAAGAACTTCTACATGTTTACATATGAGATGCTCTGGTTCGTGTGAATATTAACTGTTTCTAAATATTTCTAAATACAGTTAAGATAACGTAACAAGTCATAATCCAGTACTAAACAAATACGTTTTATTTCAGATGTGCTATTTTCATTATTTATTACAATAATTACAATATTACAATATTTATTTTCCTATCATGTCAGGAGTTAAATAGATCCTGTAAACTTTTTAGATGTGGGCTGCATCTCAAACCAAATATTACAATATAGACAGTGAGTCTGATTAGGATACCACCACAGGTTGTGTTGTTGTATTTAGTGTGTTATACATTATATTTTGGAACACAGTCTTAAATCTTTAAAGAAAATGTCCTTTGAGCAGCTAGAGTCAGGATCTGAAGGATTAAGCTTATATATGGTAAACAGGGTGAAGAGAAGAGCTATACTTAAAATAAATAAATAAATAAGTACAGCAGGGATACAATATCAAGATCATAGACAGCATCACATCAGTTATTGTGTGTAGGCATCACTCACCCAGGTAATCAAATCCTCTGTACATGATGCAGGATTCTGTGGCATCAACGGCCTGGATTTGATATCGTCCTAATGGCCCAGTCGGGAGTCCGTTGTAATCATGTTGCCAGCGGTCGAAACCACGAAAACGAACTTTGGCCCCACACCTTAGGAGCCATTCGGCAGCTGCGCGGTCTGGCCCAACTGCCTTAATGCGCTCATAATCAACCCTGGAGCAAACACACACAGTTAGTGTTAGAAAGGCTTAGGCTTAATCTAATTTAGGCTTAGATTAAGTGGAGCATCCAGCATATAAGTCTCTGTGTATAAACAGTGTTTCTATAGAACCTATGAGGCAGTGAAAAGGACACTGTAATATAAATGTAATTATTGAATTACAGTTAGAATTGCTGTAAAACTCATGCTGTTGCAAACACGGTCAGCTTTAAAGAATCAACAAGAAAGAGTGTGTGAAAAGCTTAAACGAGTAAAATAAATTGAAACAACAGTACAATAAACCGGATACACATTGATGACACCAACCTACAAATAAAACATTTATAGCATGTAACATACAGTATCTGAACAAAAGTATTGACACCTGAACATCACATCCATATAGGTTTTTTTTTTAACATCTTTTGCCAAATGTAGTCTCACCCTTAGTTACTAGAATAACCTCCAAACTTCTGGAAACGCTTTCTACTGCATTAGTGTTGCATGACTTTGGGGTTTTGTGCGTCTGTGATGCGTTATTACTTGTTAAAGACGGCGTTGAGCCAGCCCCAGAACGCTCTGCTGCTGCCCCCTGGTGGCGCACACCGGGATTGGGTGTATAAAATACACCGCACTGTTCCACTCAGCACCCTCATGTTTCCTGTTACTGAAAAACATCAAACCACACAACTTCTGACTTCGATTTAAAAACGCTTCAAATGTTTAAACGATCAATGTTATTATATATTAGTAATGCAATGGTGGGAAGAACTTTTTCAGCTTTATTGAAAATGGTGCATATCTCATATCCATTAGTGAAGTCAAAGGTTGCTCAAAAGGATGCAGGCATGTAAAAATGTAGATCAATGCACTCAATCCCATAAAGATAAAAAAACGACTCGTTTAAGGAATTATTAACAGTGTATTTTTTTTTATTATAGCCTATAAATTAACTTAAAAAAAATTCCACAGATCAGCCTTACCATTAATCCCACCTGCCAAATAATGTGAAAGTCCCCCTCTTCAAAAAGCTGCATTCCTTTTTGTACCAGCAAAGTGCTAGAGTAGCTCTTATGTAGAATTTGGAGATTCAGCTCAAACTAGTCTTTACTTTCACATCGGGGATCCTCAGACACATCTGTCTCAGTCACAGATTGTTTTGTCTTTAAACACCTTTCATAAAAAGACAGGACCTGCTGGATTGGAGATGCTCTGTTCCTTGTGAGTCACTCAGATCATACACTTGCCCACTTCTCCTACTTCTATTATTACAGCTTCGAGGACTTTCAGCCTAACACAGTATATCCCACCCGTTGACAGCTGCTATTGTAACAGGATAATTAATGTTATTGCTCTCACCTGTTAGCCGTTTGAATGCTAGTCCTGATAGTGTATGATAGATATCTGTCTGTATGTCGTTAGAGATTACAATTAAAGCATCAGCCCATTGTTGATGACGTCACTACAGGAAAAACAGCAAAAAGCATTCAAGTAGCGACGTTGTCTAGCATCGGCGTTCACGAATAATAACGCATTTATTTCCCTCATATCAGCATAGCATTTCGGAGGAAAACAAACCCATACCATACAAGGAACAACAACATATCTGTGTTAGATACTTATATTAGATTCGTCGTGAAGAAAAAGGTAAATGCATTAACTCATTAATTATAAAATCTAAGTTAAAGACATAAAATAAACATAAAGCCAAACAGTTCACCTTTGCCAGTGTTACTTACGTTTCACTACGCCTCTTTTATGACCTTCCACCTTACGCTAGGTGGTACGTCATCACGTTCTGATCTTCCATTGGTTAGTTCGCGTTTGCCGACGACTAAAAGGAGGCGCAACTATTCATTAATATCTATGATACAAACCAAAGCATTTAAACAGACATAGACGCACCAAAACACACATTGTAATTGGGGTGTTCGTTTCCGGGTTTTTCTTCCCAGTTTTCCCATATTTGACACACGAGAGTGGTTTCTTTATTGCTGATAGTGGCTTTATTGCTGTTTGTTATTTCTTTTACAGATAGAGCTTGCATTTTAAAAATCATATACCATTTGACTCTACTAAAAGGTCTGTTAGATTCAAGTACTATTTTTAGCTAAAGTTTATATAAAACATCTTAATTTGAAAGCCGTGTTATTGGGACGCCATGATGTCATTCAGCAAAGCTCGGAAGCCACGCCCTCATTAGGCAACACGTGACGTCATTCTTCACGTCGCTGTGTTCTTAACCTGTTTTGCTTGTTAATAATTAATAATTATTTATTTATGAAATGCCTCTGCTTTTTGAGAGGAGATGGACTTATAGCGGGTGTAAATCAGTCACGTATGCAATAAATCTCACAGAAAAGGGTCCATTTTAAACTGTCTGTAGCTGAAACTGATAAAAGATGATCATAACATATAATGTGATTTTTTTCTTCCGTATATCATAAAATAGTGGAAGAGTTTTTAAGACGTTTCCAGTTTCAGAAAACGACTTTTACACTAACGTGCTCCCCGTGCTGTGCAGGACTCACTCGTGTCCTCATATCAGTGCCGTATTTGTTGACTTGACAAGCAAGAAACGTAGGCTGGGTCAGGAATCTTGCAGGCTAATAGAAGCTTTTACAGTTTTAAAGGCTGCATTTCTTGATGTTATTATTGGACCTCAGAGCCTTATGATTCCATTTCAATCCACATTTTTGTGTGGAAGTAGTTCAAGAGGCGCGGAGAATTACTCGCTCGCATACTCGCTCAGTCAGGAGGAGGATATCCAGGGAGAGGTAGGACGTCATGCTAGCCGTTATAGCCCAACTCCTGGCTAACGTCAGCTAGCAGCCGATACCTATCGTTTCGCCTGATATATTTATTATCAGTTTGTATTATTGTTAGTATATGTTTCTTTCTTTGTATGCAGTATATTGGCGCGTTTCCTATTTAAACACTATTACACGCTTTATAATGGCCGGTTATACCTGCCAAGTAAATAGCAGCTAGTTATCTGTTAGCTGAGAGTTAGTTAGCTCTTTCATGCTAATTGCTGTCTATCGGAATCTTTCTACATTGTTAAAAAATAGTTGTACATTCAGAGTGACTGAATGAAGCCTTTCGAAATGTGTTAAAGTTCTTTGGAGCTAAGAAAAAAAAGAAATGTTTGGGCTTTGTAAAGAACTTTAATACATTCTATTTTGTAACCAGGAACGCCTTTAAATGAAATCTATGAACACTTGGTACAGATACGGAAAAAGGGAATCGGTTTGGATAAGACCTTGGTGAAAAAAATGATCAGCAATTTATTTTGTCTTTAGCCTATCTCTAAACATATCTCTCCTTTATTAATATTGATTGTAGCACGTGTATACATATTACACTTTAATATATAAGGGTTCATTTTCATAATCAATCTTACTATCAGTTAGCACACCTGCTTCACAGCAAGAAGGTCATGGGGTCGATTCTTGCCCAGGGTGTTTCTGTGTGGAGTTTGTGTGCTCTCCCAGTGCTTACGTGGGTTTTCCCCCGGGCACTCCGGTTTCTTCCTACCTCCAAACACATGCGATTGGGCATCGGTGAATCGGCTACTCTAAATTGTCCATAAGAGTTAATGTGAGTGTGAATGGTTGCCCATCTCTAAGTGTTATCCCTGCGAATAACTGCCAATTGGCCAGAATGTGCCCTGCCTCACACCCTAAGTTAGCTGGGATAGACTCCAGCGATTCCATGAACAGGATAAGGGGTAGAAAATGAATGAATGACTGAACGGTTGACAGTAACCGTTGTTCATTACTAGTGGTTTCATAATTTTTGATGATTAGAATAGAGAATCGGTATCACCCTTTTGACCTAAAATCTCATCTCTGGCCTGATGAAATTAAGCAACTGTCTTATTCTTAATAATGTGTCAATAATGTAAATATGTAATATGATAAGCCACAAAAGAGGATCTGATTTACAAGATGTAACATAACATATATTTATTAAAATAGAGATGCTGGCCAGCTTGCATTTAGTTCCTCTACAGTGACACTGTTCTCTCTGCTCTGATGTTTTTCTAAGACTGGATATACTTTTTATTGCTTTTAAAACCAACTACATAGCTTTTTAGCTTCATGCTCCAAAACATTTTTATTAAAATATAAACGATTTTTCTTGACATTACTAACAAGGGCATGTTTCAATTTCAAAATGGTTTGGGATTTTAGTCGAAAGTAGGAATACTCCAATTTTACAGAGATTTTCAAGGTTTGTCCAGTTTTTTCAGGATTCTATGAGTTGGATCGGAACTGGAGATCAACAAACACTTTGGCTTCTGATGTCATTGTTAGATTATGTAAAAGCATGTGTCGTACAAAAGATGACCTGAAATTTTGGTTTGATAGTGAATAGCTGTCGCATCATCTGCATCTCATTTATTGCGGACACATGAGTAAACCGACTGTTTTCAAGCGAGCGCCACAGAGAAGTAGTACACACACATAGTTGTAGCATTGAATGTTAGCAACAGCAGGAGGGCAGTCATAATGAGCAGAACCTCAAATGCAGTTTTTATCCCTTAAAACAATCCTCACCTTTTGTACCTCATCGGTGTGCATCCATGATGCTGATTTACAATCAAAACAAGCACTCATAATTGGCACATGCTTATTACATGGTGTATTATTAAAGGGGCTTGATTTATATTTATCAGAAAAAAAAGATCAATCCAATTAAATGTAATATATGTTTAATCGTCCTTTCCTTTAGTTGTATTTCAAAATGGATGCTTGTTATAAGAACTATGTTGAATCCATAGATTATTTAATAGTGGTAAGAGTCAAGAAATGACTCAATTGTATAAATAATGTTTTGTTAGACAGGTTCTGTTGGTTCATGTGTGGGTGGATTTAAATAGCAGTGGAAAATCTCGCCAATTGACCAAACCCTCACTAACGGAGGCTGGAGGTGAAGTGAGTGTGTACATGCCAAAGGAAAAAGCTGGGGCTTTTTTTCCCCCAGCCTTCTATCATGCTGTATCATTTCTTGCCGTGAACAACGATGACTCAGTGTGCTGCTGCCGCTTGGCAGGGCGACGGGGCACAGCAGGGCGTTTGCCAAGCTCGTCCATCTTGTCTGGCAGAGCATCAAGAGAGTGTGTGTGTGTGTGTGTGTGTTTGTGTGTGTGTGTGTGTGAGAGAGAGTGAAGCAGTACAGTCACGGTCACTGTTCCCTCTGTCCCAGCTGTCTATCTGCTCAGACCGCACCCTCACTGCCTGTGCACTCAGCTGTCTGCTGCTCTCCGTATCCGCTCATGTCATGTCATGTCCTTTAACTCTATCAAAACTGCTGAATAGCTGGATTTCTTGGTTTGTTTAGTGTGTTCATTATTTTCATCCGATATTCATCCACACTGATTTTAAGTGACTTATTCACGCCATTCAAATTTTTGTTTGCTTTTCTGCACTATTTTTGCCCGGACAGTGTAATGTTTGCTTAACGCATTTCTCTTTCTGACTAGTTTCCAAAGCGCTGATATTTTTAAACATGTTGATTTTAGTTTTTACCCCTCTCACTGAATTGCATTCTCTAGACCTCTGTGACTGACTATTTGTGAGATCGTTGCTCTGAGAATCAGCCAGTGTGAGTCATGGAGGAAATCAAATGTGACTGCTGTGACAAATCCATGAATCCATATCTGTTTCTGCGGGAGAGAAAGGTCACAATTTAAGTAATACAATCTGCAGGTATAAATAAGAAATAAACGAATTTTAATGTAACACATTGGACTAAACAAAATGATGTTGCTTTCTTGAGCGGTTACTCAAGGAACTTGTTTTTTCCAGATACCTGTACAGCAGTATATAATGGCTGTTTCTGTGAACAGATGAGCATGTAGTGTGCACACCGCTACAACCAAAGTGGGAGCAGGTCAGCGAGATATTTTGAACATCATGTAGTGTGCACTAGTTATGGCTGATGTTTGATGAACTCGTCATACTAGAGTGAGACTGATTAATCGGTGTAACCGATTAATAGGCGCCGATCAGCAGAACTATCAATCATCAGCAGTTTTTCACTGCAATACACGTTTCGTTGTTTTGATTAGAAAGTCCTTTAAGATACAAGCAAAATAAAATTACACTTAATATACATGTATGTAATTTCATTTTTGTGGATTTAGGTGAATTTGTAACACTTTACAGTAAGTTTTAATTTGTAAAATTACTTAACTGATTCTGTCTCAGAATCGTAAACAAACGCCGAATGGCTCCAAGGACCTCAGACCTGGATCTTAGCACATCTGTTCTTATAGTACAATTTCATGTAGCCACATTGTTGGTGTTGGTTACAGTATTGGGAATGGATGAGGTTAGTGATTGGTATGAGTAATTACAGATGTGAGCAGAGTTCTTACTAATAATTAAAGGCCCTGTAAGTAACATACATAATACACAGGCCTCTAAGATGTTCTTAACATGCTTTATGGACGGCCAAAAGAGCCGGTGGAGGTCAAGTTTGTCCTTGTCTGTTTATCCATTTGTCTGCCACTTTTTAGTATGATGGTTCAAACTAGGAAGAATTACTCCAGAAGCATCCTTTTGCATGCAGATCCTCTTGTAGAACACAAATCGCACACATACTTTTCATGCTCCAGTAAAGTGGTATGGACGGTTACCAAGATAGAGTGATCAAAATGTTTGCTGAAGCTCTCCTGAGCGGACAGGAATGCAAATAGGGTAGAGACTAGTCCGAGCAAGAGGGGTGGAGTCAGCAGAGGAAGAAAGACTGCATGCAGGGTATTAGGTCTTAGGTCTTAGGTATAAGGTCAGAGGGGTCACTGAGCACGATTGTGAACAGGCGGTGATGCAGAATGATATACTGTCCACACCGGTTTACCGGGACCTGGACAGAAACCAGCGACACACATTCAAGATGGTTTCAGTTTGGTCCATAAATAAGCACATCTGCTCTGCATTTGACTTATCCCCCCCTTTCCTAATCACTTAGGAGCCATGTTATCGCTGACTCCTCTACATAAATCCATCTTGGACAGGATATAGCGGACGGGAAACGTCTGAAGACTTTGTGGCTGACCTTAATATTGGGTTGTGTAGATTTTATTTTGTTTAGCTGCCGCATTTGCGTCAGATTGGAAATCTTGAATATAGTGTTTTGCCAAGACTCAAATGCTGAAGATGGATCTGGCTTGGTGGGTAGTGATGATGGGGAAACGTTTGGGGGTGTTGGTTTAGAGCAATGAGTGCAGCCTTTCCCTAAGGGATGTGTTTTCACTGTGAGAAATCTGGTGGTAAAGCAGCTATACCGTGTGTGTCTACCAGTTTTTCGCTTGGCCGTGCTTGTGCTTACAAGTGTGTTTACTTGCAAGTGTGCATCAAGACCGTGTCTAGGTAGAAACCGTGATGTGCTTACCAGCCTTTGTGTGGACCTTTTAATTCTGCAGTGCTCGTGTTCTTGCTCGCTTGCTCGCTCTCCCCTCCCCCTTTCCTTACACAGAGGGTGGGTGGGGCTGCTCCCGATGACTGGGTGATGCTTTCTTTTCTACCTCCCAACATCTCGCTTTATGATCAGACGATCGTGTTATTGTGATTCGGTTGTAGATGGTGTTGCTGTGCTGACCGGGTTCGGCTGTGCATGAGGCATCGTTTCAGCAGTGTGTGACACTGTTTTGTTATGAGGATCTGATGCTGACGCTGAGGTAGGCTGCCCTTTATTTATAATATCCTCTACTGCCAAGCTGAAACCCACTGCTAGTAAACACCTCGTCTGAGTGATGATTGTGTCAATCACAGTCAACCATAATTATACTCTCAGACCACTCCTATTTTTAAAAGTAACTTGTGTATATATATCTTTTTATAGCCAATCAGCTCGCTCTTTTTCTTGCCATTTGACAAATTGAGCTCTAATTTAGTTCCTGTTTCATAAATGCAGAAGATTGTGGCCATTTTAAAGGCACACCTTCATTGTTTATCGAATTAGCGTCCACAAAAATGGAGCATGAGTTCTTACACCTCAAATACATGAACATTTTTTTGTCTTTTTTTTGGTTTTGTTGCAAAAACGTATCTGACGGCCATCAGGCGACGAGAGGTGTTTCGTAAGGAACTGCCTGCGCTAACAAATAACATCAATAATTAATCCCATTTGCCCAGATCCTCTGCTCTGCTCTGAATCACGTTGTTAAAGGTGACTCCGGTTATAAGAATATATATAATCTATATCCGGTTTTGCTTGTTTGCGTTGGACATCAGTGTTTAATCCTCACCTTGCCAGCATTCTGCGTTCGAGCCAGTGTGTGCAGCCTCACACCATCACATTTACGCAAAAACCTTTGATGTGCGACAGTTCATTTCCACTGCAGTATTAGCGTAGGATTGGGAGAAACTCTTTGATGCCACCAGAGACGCCTCCGGCAGCCGTCTATGTAATTTGAAAGCTGCTTTGCAGATCTGCGTTCAACACACACAACATCATAAGTAATGCACGACAAAACCGAGCAGATATATTTGACTTGATTTTCTTAGAATTTATTCATTATTAATTACTTAATTCTCTTATTATTAATTCTCCTTTTGAAATATTTTTCTTTTTCTACATAGTGTATTGTAATAGTTCCAGTCTAGCCGTATGTTCGGCGTTCTGTTTTCTAACGCACCTGTTGTGCTGATGCATGGCAACTCTGGGATACTTTAAATGTTTAGCACAGTGTATAGGCTTTTAATTGATCTCCATGTTCTTTGCGCATCCTGTCGTAAAGCATTATACAACGGGTTGAAAACAGCACACCGTCTTGCAGTTTGCTATCAGAGTTGATTAATTCTTCACACCAGCTTACTTTTGTTTAAGGTTTGGTCCCTCTGCTTAAAGGGAGATTTCAGGCAAATTACTATTCGTTATACAATTTCTTCTGTAGACTCTCTTCTGCTCTTGGTATTCTTAAACAATTCGAACCCCAGTATTTTAAACCTCCTCATGTTACTTCTTTAAGTACCATCTGACTGAATATGTTCAAATCAATAAAATTTTATTTGTATGGCACGTTTAACAAATGGACATTCTCAAATTGGATAAGGGGATATATTTGTTAAATGAATGCATAAATGACATATTACATTTTAAATAATCTGTGTAGTTGAAATTAGTTTCTACGCCAAAGCAAACTCTAGATCTATCAGATGCATCC
>JAOUQX010000033.1:14269069-14282997 GCA_028566295.1 Liobagrus marginatus
GGTGGTTGTACGTTTAAAACTCTAGGAGGAGATACCCGCAGAAAAAGAGTCTAAGAAGAAGAAGAATAATAAGTTTAAATCGGATTTCTACAGGTTGGCTTTCTCAAGCCAACCTAATTACAAATGTACATCTATGTGCAATATGTATATGACAATAATATAATATAAATATACAGTGTACATATACACATTCATACATATACATATTCGAATTATGTAGTGTTACACAGATTGGAGGTTCTCTATTATCTGATTTAAACAACAAGTAATGATTGAATAGAGACTGTTTGATCGTAGCAATTTTAAATAATGTAGCACAAGGTCTTGCCACATGTCTGAGGTGTGTGCTCTCGGAGCCTACACGTTTTGCTTTAGGATTATTTCAGTGTCAAGCTTTGGAAGTCATTGTCCTGCTGGAAGCTGATCCTCCACCACACCCTCTTGCAAATTGGAACAGGTATTTGAATCCTTCCATCTTGCTTTAAACAGCTTTATAGTTTCCTTTAAAAAAAAAAAAAAAAAAAAAAGAGACATGTCCTATCAACAGCATACTGCATGTGGGAAAAGTATTCTCAGGGTGTTGAGCACTATGGGGTTTCCACCAATTGTTCAAGCTCTTTGTGCCAATTTCAAGACCAAAGAACACCATAATCGCTCCAAGCACAGGAATTGATATACATATATATATATATTTGTATGGGTGGTGATGGTCGCTCAATGGTATAAGGCTCTGGGTCAGTGATCAGAGGGTTGCAGTTCAAGCCTCGCACCGGGCAAGCTACCATCATTGGGTCCTTGAGCAAGGCCCTTAACCTCACTTGCTCCAGGGGCACCGTTCGTTCTGGCTGACCCTGCGCTCTGACCCCAGCGTTCAAATTTGTATGCTGGTATATACGGAATAAAAACGTTTCACTGCATGTATGTGTATGTGATAAATACGATCTGAATTTGTATACTCTTGCTTCTAACTGCAACCTTGTGTAATGTCCAGGCTATTGTTGACCTGAGAAAAGCTGCTCCCATATGAATATATGTGAATATTTCCAGCCCATAGTTACTTTTGGCTTCTTGGTTGCATCTCGAATAGTAGCTGTTGTATCAGTGAAGATTTACAAACAAGTAGGGATCGTGCTGAATGTCTAGCCATTGTATTGTATTGCTTTGCATTGCCCAGCTGGGAAACCTCAGAAAGTCACGACGTAGCTTTAGTTGCATCTTAAGTGCGCAATTGCTTTTTCAGTTCTGATGGTACAACAATGATGGAGCTTTGGCTGAGATTGAGGTGAGATTAGCATGAATTTCAAATACAAATTCAAAACTTGATCAGTACACAAGGTTGATGGAAATATAGCACTCAACTCGACCCATGAGGTTCTGGCCTTTATACTAGTGTGTGATGATGTAGGTCAGCATTTCTGCCTCTTTGAATTTGTTTGTTTTTCAAAGGGAAGTTCTTTGGTTAAGGATTAGTCTTATTCTTAATGGCTGCCCCAGTAGTGTAGTCTCAGGTAAGAATCTCAGGTAGTTATCCTGGTCGTTGGTCATTCAGATAACCTCAACCGGATTTTAAAGGCAAGCGAGCGGTTTATATAAACAAGACGTGTCCAGCAACCTGTTTGTGATATGATCAAGGTTATTTAGAAAAGATCATACTTTAGTGGTGTTATTACTGGTAAAGTTTCTACATTGTCAAGAAGGCCAAATGTAGGTTCCTTTCAGTCTTATTTCTGCTGTAAGCAGATGTAGAATATTTACATTTGGGGATAATGAGCAGAAATCAGCAGGTTTGGGACACAGCCCAGATCAGTTTGATCACTGGTGCATTGTTGTGATCTGTTCAGTAGAGGACGCTATGGGCTCAAGCTGATATTCTCTATCATTTCAAATGCACTTAGTTTCTATTAGACTTCTGATCAACAGTTTAGCTATTTTTGTGGTCTTAACAAAAACACTGATATAAACAGGAATTTCTGAGCAAGCCTCTCTAAGGCTATTTTTAAACACACCCATTATCGTACTTTGCGGCAGTAAGAACCAGTGGCTATTTATATTAGGTTTCTATGGTTACTATTATACTAATAATACTCTTATACTACCATGGTTAATTCCAATATGACAGGCCTTTGTTATTAGATCATGAATCATGCAGGACAGCATTGTATTTTGTTATTGGCACTGATGTGTGTTCTTTGCCAGTGTGGGTGTGCATCTTGTACTATGCATATTTTGCCATGTAAATAGCGCCCTGGGCTCTAATGCGCATTTAAAGCATTTCTTTCTATTACATATAGCTGAATAATGCGGTTCAAAACAGCTTAGCCTTTGTTTCACACTGTACTTCCCTCTACTATCTATCTATCTATCTATCTCACTCACTCACTCACTCTATCTATCTCACTCACTCAATCTATTTATCTCTCACTCACTCTATCAATTTATCTATCTATCTCTCACTCACTCTATCTCACTCACTCTATCTATCTATTTATCTATCTATCTATCTATCTATCTATCTATCTCACTCACTCAATCTCATTCACGCTATCTCACTCACTCTATCTATCTATCTATCTATCTCACTCACTCTATCTATCTATCTATCTATCTATCTATCTATCTCACTCACCCACTCAATCTATTTATCTCACTCACTCTATCAATTTATCTATCTATCTCTCACTCACTCTATCTCACTCTATCTATCTATCTATCTATCTATCTATCTATCTCACTCACTCACTCAATCTATTTATCTCTCACTCACTCTATCTATCTATCTATCTCTCACGCACTCACTCACTCACTCACTCACTCACTCACTCACTCACTCACTCACTCACTCTATCTATCTATCTATCTATCTATCTCACTCACTCTATCTATCCATTTTTATTATATTAAGCAGAGTCTTTATTGACAATGTGAATGACACAAAGTAAACTGCTGTTTTTCCTTTTATCAACCATAAAAATGAATGAAATTATACAAAAAAATCAGAACAACACACTTATTGTTATTCTTATCAATACGGAATTATCCCTCCACAAACAAACAAACAAACAAAATATATTTAGGTATAGAAATGACGTAAGCATTTCCAGGATAGCCGTATACAGAGTTCCTCTTCTGGCTACGAATGAAGAAAACGCGGATAAAACCCATCAACAGGTGGAAGTCAGAAAATTGCCATTATCGAATTGGGTTTAACATAAATATTAAGAATTTTTGACACACGCAGCAATACTTCCTTTTAAGGATGAGTCTTGAGACTATAAATCAGTATAAGCTTACTTTCTGATATAAAACACTCGCTGGTGTTTATTGTGCACTGTATTGTTTTGACAATGAATTGCTGAACGAATACATCTGGAGGACGCCGACGTGCCTGCTGTTGTATTTTAAGATTAAATGACCACTTTAAGTTACGGTAGTATACAGGCTCCCTGTGTTGAAAGCTTCTGCTACTTTGGAGTGGTCAGAAAATTTCAGTGCACAATACTTCAATTATTGCAAATGAATGAATATATATATATATATATTGATCTCTATTCATATAGACATTGTGTTTGCAATGCATCTTTACAACAGAATCATACATTAAACATAAATTTATACGCGTTTTAAACTGAGCTTTTATACACCGGCTTATTAAAGAGCTTTGTGGCATTAAGCAAAGTTCCGAAAGTTACTTTTTTTCAGAATGACCTGTCCACTCTTGATATTCACTTCAATAAAATATTTACTTCGTAATAATTGTTGACCGCGCGAGTATAGACAGCCTTCCTCCCCCTTTCCATGCTGACGTACAGGCGAGCGCAACCATTTTGGTATTTATTTAAATGAGCTCACCGTTTTTGCCCAATCGACTTGCGAGTAGGTTTCTCCGCAGCCAATTGAAGATCGTCACTGTGACTCACCAAATATGGAGCGACAACTCCTTATAAGGAAACATTGTATCTCTTTATATGGAGGAAAGTAGATCTGTGCGGACGAATTTTGTGTCCGTTGAGCAAAGTAATTATAATATACACGGGACGGTTTTCATGGTTTTGTCTCGGTAGGGGCTTTGTGAGGGATTGTAAAGGAAGATTGTGCCGGCTCATATTTACTAAGGCCTATGAAGGTGTTTTACATATATATGGCAGGGACTAAGCGATATGGCGGATTGATCGCATCGGCGTGCTTCGTGGTTTCCTTTTAGAGAGAGCTACACGGGGTTTGGGAAAACGGGAGGTGTTGCAAGCTGGGAGCAGGTCTGAAGGCTAGCGGGGGCAGTACCAGTACCAGAAACATAAGCGTGAGAACTTTGCGACGTACATTTGCTCGTTTGTTTTCATTTCATTTCGGTTTGTTTAATGTGTCTGTGTTGTAATATTTACTGCGCGGTGTTTGGGCGTCTCGCGTTTTCTCATGAATAGAATGTTATCCAGCTCAGCTGGGTCGGCACTGAGCGGAAACGGATCAGCGGGCGCGAGTGGTGCAGCTCACGGTTCTGTGGTGCTCAGTGGCGGGCTGCGTACTGGGCTCGTCCGGGCCGGACAGACGGTGAATACGGGAGGTCCTTTTCCTGGGGTTTCAGGACGTGTGGGGGACAGCACTGTGATGCTTGGTGGCAGCGGGCCTGGAATCTCCTCCAGACCGGGTGTCAGACCCGGGAACGGCAGCGGACTGAGCGCAATTCAAGCCGCCACTCACTCCGGCGTTGGCAGTCTCGGTGCGATGCCCATCAGATTTGAACGGGACAAAGAAGTCGGCGTACCGCAGGTATGCAGCGCCTCAGACGCGGACTCGGAATCGGGAGACGAGGACGAACCGACTGGTTCTGCGGGAAGCAGCAGGCGAGGAGTAAAGCGCGAGCGAGCCGAAATGGAAGGAGTCGGAATCGGCCAGGAGGCCGGTGCTCCACCTGGGGGATACGGTGTACTGAGCGGCGGAGTCGCCGGAGCAAAGCCGGGCAAGAAAACACGCGGGCGAGTCAAAATTAAGATGGAGTTCATAGACAACAAGTTGCGGCGGTACACGACCTTCAGCAAGAGGAAGACCGGTATTATGAAGAAGGTGAGCTCTTTCACCAGCCCAAGATTATTCCAAATATATTCCTCTTTTGTCTAGGATGGCAAAAAATACATGGTTCAGTGTAATGCGCAAGTATCAAAAAAGGATATCCGAAATGTAGTTCTAGGCCTGAGTCCCACATGTGGTCTAGACTTCCACTGCTCAGTTCATGTAACCTTTAAGTGCTATGTAAACAAACTCTAGATGACTTATGGGATGGGAGCAGGACTTTAAACTTCACATGAACTTTCTCAAGCTTTGTTTATCTCTAGCTTTGTCTCTCACCCAAACTTTCTCCCTGTTCCTCACACATTTCTCTCTTTCTGTCTCTGTTGTAATGGAGCAGACACTGTTGCATGTCCTCGTCTATGGCAAATGGTGGCTGGGAATTACAACAGATCTTACTGGCTGTAAACTTTAAATAGAACAGCGCAACTGACATTCTCTATTTCTGACCACCACCACCTCTCTCTCTCTCTCTCTCACTCACACACA
The DNA here is from genome assembly GCA_028566295.1 of Liobagrus marginatus. NCBI lineage: Eukaryota > Metazoa > Chordata > Actinopteri > Siluriformes > Amblycipitidae > Liobagrus > Liobagrus marginatus. The sequence goes on from JAOUQX010000033.1 coordinate 14,274,620, forward strand.
CACATGCACACTTTGGCCTACATGAAGCTCCTTCATCAATACAGCTTAACCTGAATATTTTTTGGGTGCTAGTTCTAAGTGGATTGTTAACATTGTGTCCAGCCCTGTCATAGCTGCGATCAGCTTAAATAAAGTTAAACATGATGTACTATAACATTTATGTTCCTGATGTAAGGAAATGAATGTTGGCATAGGACATAAGTGAAAAGCAAGGCGATCAGTGGTTTGTTCCTGAACATTAAGCACATCTGCACGTTTGCTTCATTTTTTGGAATGAGGTGTTTTATACAAACCAATCTAGAACAGGCTCCTTTATCTTTGTTACAACATTGAACAGATCATTCCTTCAAATCATTTTGTTTTCAAAAGCAAGGTCCAGCAAGACCAAACCAACACTGAAAAAGACTTGCTTGCATGTGGTTAACACACTCAATACTAGTGTTGCTACTTTGAGGCTTCACCACACAGTGCCATGGTTGCACATAATTGGTAGGGACCTTAGTTGGGGCAGCCCTGGCTGGAGCAGGAAGTCAGTTGGTGTAATATCTCACACTTTCCTTCCACTTTTCACCTCTGTAGGATGTCCGTGTTGATGCAAGGATGCTGGAATTGGCACGCTGTACAACTGCTTAGGTTTGTAGTGGCAATATATGTGGCACTTAAGTGATGTGGCCTATAATGGTTTAACCTCATCAAACCAAGTGGAAATTGGAAGTAATTTTTTCTTTTTAATTACTAGCTGAGTATTATTAGTATAAAACAAAATCGGCGTTTAATCTTTGCGGTAGTACACAGCTGAAAGATCTTTGAGAGAATTCAGGTTTAGTCCCCATCCCACAGCAACATTGTTTGCCACCTGTCCACAGTCATCTATATGTTGTGGAACAACTGTAGCTCCCCCCTCACTTATGGGTATTTTACTGTTGACCTGTAGAAGGTCATCACCTGCCCTTGCTTCTCTGGTCAGCTGTCCAAAAGGGTTTGTCACTGCTGAAGGCTTCGTTATTGCAGTGTTGTTTTCCAGTAGTCCTATGGCACATACAGCCACCTGCTGAATTGTTCCTCCGTTCTCATCACATGCCTCCAGCTGTCTTCTCCACTACTGGATACCTCATGGTCTGAAAAATCCTGAGTGGTTTTATAGTTGTTATATTGTTAGTCTTAAAAAACTGGTCAGATGTTGCTGTGGATAAATTTAGACAAAAAGGCAAAAACCCTAGTCAGGTTTGGCAGCGTTTTGCTGTTAAAGTAGTATTTTAAGGCAAATTTTTTGGCTGTTTTGTTGTTTTAACCAGTTCATAAGATTAAAATCTTACTAGCCAGGTACATGTTCCTATGCAATGACTGTTATCTTCACTTACTTGCTTTCCGAAAATTCTTACTTTTATTTTTTATACTATTTATGTAGATGTATTCATCTTAAAACTGAACCATGACTGAGTTCAGTGCCCTTTCTAGTTGCTGGACCGGGAAAATGGTCAGGAATTGTTATCAGGGTTACCGGTGTGGTCCTCTTTATCGGCATTATCCTGCTTTTTATCATTACCTCTCTTAAGATGTCAATTCTTCTTAGCCAAAGAAGCCAAAGCTTTTGCTCACTCTCCCCACTAAACACCATTCTGTATAAACGCTAGAAACCTATGGTACTGCCGGCCATGCCTTAGTCGGTCACATAAATTACATTTTATTCAAAGTCAAATGTTGTCAATGGTGAACATTAGCTGGAGCTATTGATCCGTGTCTATGATTGTGGTGCTGCCAGATGATTGATTAGTTGATTAAACAATGGCATAAACATGACTTTGTACCCGCATTTAAAGTGGACAATAAGAGTACATGAAAGGTCTGTGTTTATAACCACAACACATATTTTTGCATTCTATAGTTTGATAGGTACTATGTTAATCTCCAATGGGGAAATTGGTTTAGAGATTTTAAAGGTAACAGTTGTAATTGCTGTGCAAGCTGACCTTTGGTCAGCACACGGATGTACCTGTAAAAGTTAAAACTGAGCACATTGATATGCAGCGACATTACTGCTGTAAATTGGCTCCTTTTCTGACTAACTGCATGTACCAGGGCAAGTGTTTAAAGTTTTTGTCCATTGATTGTAAGGTTGTGAGTTTAAGTCCCATGACCACCAAGCTGCTGGCTCCTGATCCAGGCCCTTAACCCTAAACTGCTTGGTTGTATAGAAAAGATTTGATGAATGTTTAGGGGCATCTGCCAACTGTCGTTAAAATATCACGGCTAACCAAATGATATGTATAAGTGATTGATATCGTTTTTATTTTTTTGGCCAATATGTCAATAGGATTTTATTAGGATCCTAAAAGAAGCGGAGCAAGTTTAATCAGAACCAGGTTTATTGAATTCTTAGTGACATTCAATTTCACTTTAAAACCCAGAAATGCAGCTACAGGTTGGAACATGTGCTCTGAGGCTTGAAGGTGGCTTAGGCCGTTTATCAATACCAAGTACGTGAAGTTCGGACTTGGCAAGTTCGAGTAGGGAGAACAAACTCCCAAGGACTGGAGGACACGGGTCTGGTTTTTCTGAAATGGAACGGCAGCGTACTTAATTGCGTCACCTGTTACCCAGAATTCCTTGGGGCACTGAGCACCCGGTGATCGCCTGAATCTCACAACTCCGAAATCATCGGCACAAGTTTTCAAATAAGCGCTAAATCTATAAAAGGAGTAGATTAAAAAAAATTAAATCCTATATTCCTGCCTCAAACTTTTTAGTAGTTTGGTAGTTTTTGTGAGTTTTCAATTGCATCATTAGTCATGTGAATTGGTGTGAAATGCATTCTGGGATACCTGGCAGACTTAAGTCCGCACAAGTCACCTTTCGATGCATCCTCGATAAAAGGGGTGGTGCAAGTAAATGTCCTGGGATTTGAACCGTAGTTGGCGTGAGGTGAACTTGGTGGTCATGGTGGAATTGGAACAGTACATGGGTCTTGACTGATGATGGCGTTTCACAGGAAAGCCAGTTGAGAAACGGCCTTTAGTGTATTGTGAGCTCTCATTTCTAGCATGTTTGTTGTGGATGGAATTTACACCGTGTGTGATGTGTTCATAACAATAACAGTATAAAAAATGTGTTTGGAGACCAGTGTAGTTATTTCTAGTACTTGTACAACACTCCTCCCACCCCTAACTGCTTGTTCCACTAAATAGTGATTCTTATTAAAGTCAGATTCTGGTCTGAAATGGTGGTTGGTTTACTGTTTGAGCCGTGTTTTTTGCAATGGTTTAGACCTTAGACGGCAGCAGTTGGGTGTGTTTGACAGGAATTTACATATGTAAAAATACCGTGGCTTATCAGGAAAAGTGGAATGATTTTGAATGTCTTTGAGAAAATGAATGCTTGTAGTGAATTTTTGAACGGTGCTGTTCCTACTACTTTTTCTGTGGAGATCTGGCAAGATCCTAAGTATAGCAAAAAAACTAAACACACCCCAGAATGATAGTTTATGAATTAAGAAATGTGCAGTTCTGTCTGTTTGTGATGGCCTGTCACAAATCTATTTCAAATTTAGCTGTAAATATAGTAATACACAAATAGGAACCTTTAAGTTCTTGCTATGCTAATGGTATCTCTATAGTGCTAGTTTAATAATTTCTCCTGTGGTAACCTATTTAAACTAGAAATAAGGAAGTTGTGATTCAACTTGAATTTAAAACCGAAAACATAGTTGCGAAATGCCATTCATCTTACAACCTGCTTAAATAAAATAAAACCACTACAGTAATTTTACCACATTAAAGATATCTAGCTGTAATTTGAGTCTCAACATCTAGTTTTAGTGGCAGTTAATTTATTAACCTAAAAGTTTTTGGGTTTCTTTCATAAGTCAAATGCTATGCTACACATTTCCTGTGGCTTACTAGGAGAATACAGTGACGGTCTTCTAACCAAGTCTGTCAGCTAATAAGCTGTTCTACATTAAGTGCAGGTCATTTAACCTGTCCTCTTTGCTCTGGGCCTTGTCACCTTGATCCTGCTCTCTTGTACTGTAATGATTGCTCGTGAGTTACTGTTCTTCCATGCCCGTGTCACTCCCTCTTCTCTAAAGACAATGAATTTCATTATGAACTTTTGTTCCAGTATGTCCATTTAACACCGTGGCTTATGGGTGATGGTGGCTCAGCGGTATAAGGCTCTGGGTCAGTGATCGGAGGGTTGGGGGTTCAAGCCTCACACCAGACAAGCTACCATCCTTGGGTCCTTGAGACCCTTAACCTCACTTGCTCCAGGGGCGCCGTTTGTTCTGGCTGACCCTGCGCTCTGACACCAGCGTATTCTGACAGGTATGCTGGGATATGCGGAAAATAAAACATTTTGCTGCATGTATGTGACAAATAGGATCTGAAAACGTCTAAGCATTCAGCTCTATTATTATGAGCCATTGACCCCTATCAAAGTGGTCACATACTGTATGTAACTGTAAACAAGGCCCTGTGTTAATAGAAGCTGGTAACCTCAACAATCCTGAGTTGGTTAAGCTATGTTCTGACACCTGTTTTGTGGCCACTGGGCTGATTAAACAATGTTCATACTGCTACAAGAGCATTATTACACTCTTGCACTGTGTGAACAAATTATTGTTGCTCTGTGATGAGGAAGCAGCTCAATATCCATGTCATAACCACAGTGAATCAGGCTTAAGGGCTTTTTTTTTTAAAGACATGCTCATTGATGTGAGCGAGCTGAAGACATGATGAACACAATGTACAGACATTTGTTTTGTTTCTTCAGTGTACACTAGGGTGAAGTTTGCAGTTGCCCGCTAATCAGTGTTACTTTTTGCCCCCTCTGTAATCTAGTTAATGTTGCAATTAGCTTGATAATGATCTCCTTTTCTCTGAGCCAAGTCAAATTACATCATTTGTCAGAATAGTTAATTATGTTTAAAGGAGTGCTGCTGATCATACCATCATATTCCTGTCCACTGGGATTGTGCTCCTCACACACCTTACCAAATTGTGCGTGCAATTAGTGCTACCCGGACAAGTCCCAAATAGCTTACTTCATTATATTGAATCATTTCATTGGAGGCTCTTAAACTGTATGACAAACATAAATGCCATGCAGGATACTGCAGAACTCTCACTGCTGGCAGTTTAATATTTGTATTTAACATTGTTGGATGATGAGGATTAATAATAATGCCATCTTTTGGTACATCATTTAGTTTGTATGGGTTTATACTTCATTTAGACCTGGTTTGGCCATTCAGCCAAAAGTTTACGAATCTACATGGAAGGACCTTTTTCTATACTGAATTCCAGCATTTACTTATAAAACCTGGATTTGCTTCCTTTGTATGTAAATTATATAAAACATTTAAATAGTATTTCACTAGTGAAATTTGTTCGGTCTGTGCAACTATAGTCCTGTAGCCAGCCATGTTAATTATGGCTCAGTGCTTGAAAATCTGCATGTGTAGTATAAAATCAGTAGATTTCAAGCTTGTTGCAAAGAATATGGTTGTTATGGAGTTTTGCTGTTGGTCATGGCATTTTTATCGGGTAGATGACTTTACAAAAAACAGATTAAGATGTAGTTAAATCTTCTTATTTGGCTCTGAGCTCTAATTTTCTTGCAGGTGTTAACTTATCTCTCTCTCTCTCTCTGAGCTCATAATCACAATTTAATAAATGCTCACAATTTGCAAACCTGCCAATCTTGGCCATCTGGTGCATAGGAAGTTAGTAAGTATTAAACTTACCAAAGTTCTGAGGGGAATTTTAGTCCTACCACATCTGTATTGGAGTACCAGGCAACCTGTTGAGTTCATAGCATGAGTAAAGTTCAGTTTATTGGTCACATGCACATCATACAGTGCAACATGTGCGGAAATTCTTTGATTCCATATAGCCCAGCATACAAATTTGAACGCTGGGGTCAGAGCGTAGGGTCAGCCAGAACGAACGGCGCCCCTGGAGCAGGTGAGGTTAAGGGCCTTGCTCAAGGACCCAATGACTGTAGCTGACTGTAGCTTGCCTGGTGCGAGGCTTGAACCCCCGACCCTCTGATCACTGACCCAGAGCCTTTTACCATTGAGCCACCAGCACCCCTGTATAACCTGCTAATATTCCATCAAGCTTACTAAAAGTGCATAGAACATTCAAATCTATTTAATTGTTTAACCCCCATTCATAGGTCATGAAGTAATTTCCAACTCTGATTTCAACCCTGAACCAGTGTGAATCAATTATAATTACTACCGATTCACCCTGGCAACATGAATTAATAGACTTGTATCTGAAAATCTAGAAAAAAGAGCAGTTATGGGATCTCATCTTGTGGTTTTTATACATGGAATTCATACTTTTTTTAATATACAGGAATGCGCATGTACTTTACTAGATACTGGCACACCTAAGATGAGTGTTTGTTAGTAAGTATCGCAAGATCATATGAGGCTAAAGTTTGTTTCCCAATGGATTTAGTCTCCATGAGTTCCAGTTCCCCATGTAGCTGTTTCTTTACCCTTGTGTCCCCCTTACAGTCTCTACAGAGAATGCAATCAGTCTCACAGTATCACACTCCCTATTTTTGGAACCTTATCTTCTGTTATTTTAGGTACGTTTCAGGCATACGTCAGAATCCATGAGCTCTGTTCATCAGCTCTAGATTGAGCTGGGGGTTTTTTTTTTCCCTTTAGCAAGCTTCAGTACTCTCCAGAGGAAACCATGGACTCTGTGAGGGTTCTGATTTATAGACTGTTTGCAAGCATCGCTGTTTGAGGCAAAACCACAAACTCTGTTACTTCTATTCTTCCAATGGAGAGTGAAGGCCAACATTAGTTCTGATGAAATTAGTAGAACGTAACCAAGGATGATCTGTAACTCTTTTGATGCAAGTAGCTAATTGTTTCCTTTTAATCTTTTAGGCATATGAACTCTCTACATTAACGGGTACTCAGGTGCTGCTACTGGTGGCGAGTGAAACGGGCCACGTGTACACCTTTGCCACACGCAAGCTTCAGCCTATGATTACCAGTGAGACGGGCAAGGCTCTGATCCAAACATGCCTGAACTCGCCAGACTCCCCTCCCCGCTCAGACCCGTCCACAGACCAGCGGATGAGTGCAACAGGCTTTGAGGAGACGGACCTCACCTACCAGGTGTCTGAATCTGAGAGCCTCGGAGAAACCAAGGTGAGCCAATACTGTTCTGCTGTGTTTTGCTTTGGGGTGATAAAATAAATTGACGTCCACGATTAACAATGTTTTTTTTTTTTTAAACAAAACGTTTTAAAAATTCTTGTTTGTTTAAATTGCTTTTATAAATGTGTCTTCTCTTTGGTTAACACTTTCTTGTATTACCACATTGTGTATGTGCTGGCAGTTGAAAATACCCTATGCATTATACAACTAGTGCAGCAGCGCTTTAGTAAATTATTATTATTTTTTTTCTTTGTTCCTACTGCTGCATGAATTGATTAGGCTCCAAAGCTTGCATGTTGATACCAGCAGCTACAATGTAGTGCACATCGCCTTGTAGACTTGCCAACTAGTGAAGCGTAACCTCGTTACTACGCTAGGGGTCAACCAATAAGGGATTTTAATAATCCCAATCTCTAGCTTGGCACGTACTTCTCGATAACTGATTAATCAACCGATTGTTTTTAAACTTGATACCTAATAATTAACAAACCCTAAGTAAATAGTGCTAAACTTTATCACAGAATTAAAGTAATGAAAATGTGTTATTCATATTTGTGTATTTATTTCATTTGGTAATAAATTCAGAAGTTGACTTATTCAAAATGAAACAAACAACTATTTGAGCAGTACCTTGATCATTCATGTTGGTTAGTGTGTTAGCGAAGGAGAAGTTAAAATAAAATTAGAACTTAAATGAAGAATGTAGTAATATTGTAATAATAACATATAAAACAAACTAAACACTTCTGTAGAATTTATTAACCTCAGTTAATGTTACAAATATAATCTTATTGTAAAGTGTTACCATTTCATATACATTGCCATGCTTAAAGCTGGCTATTGTTAAATAGCTACACAAAAGCCACAGCGTTGGAATTACATATGTACGTATATTATCTGTACAGTATCACACTTTATTTTGCTGCCATTGTAGAACATGTGAACAATGATTGTCTAAATAAAATTGTGTATTGCTTTGAAAAACCCTTGGTAGGAAGTTTTGCCGATAACAAATAGTTCCACCTGTTATATATATATATATCTGCCAAATCGGCAAAAATCCCCTCTAATAGATACTGTTTCGTTATGTTTCTCAACTACGTATGTTTGGGATTTCCGTTAAAGTTAGGTTTATTGGTCACATGCACATCATACAGTACAACATACAGTGAAATTCTTTGATTCCGCATATCCC
>JAOUQX010000033.1:14284435-14295381 GCA_028566295.1 Liobagrus marginatus
ACGAACGGCGCCCCTGGAGCAAGTGAGGTTAAGGGCCTTGCTCAAGGACCCAATGATGGTGGCTTGTCTGGTGCGAGGCTTGAACCCCCGACCCTCTGATCAGTGGCCCAGAGCCTTATACCGCTGAGCCACCACCACCCCCCCACCCCCATTATTAAGATGTTGAATGTCACAGCAAAATGCTTTTCTACTATTTAATGCTATTGTAAAGGAGTTAATGTTTTCCTGTAATTACAAAACATCTGGCAACTGCTAAACTGGGAGCCCGAAACGAAAAATACTGTTCCACCGATTGGAATTAAATACCTCACAGATATTTCATGTTTTTTTTCTATTGACCAAGTCAGAATTGACTTAATGAGCGGTTTGTGAGGCAGTTCTAGTGTCGGCTGAGATTTTATCTTGAGGGTGACTGGAGATTATGTTTGTTGTCTGGGATTGTTTTAAGGGTTTGATGATTAATTGGGAGTTCTGGTAAGGGAGGCTGTTCTTACATCAACCCAAATTCTAGCTTCAGTGCATACAGCTGGGATTTGTTCCGTTTATCTGTGATAAAGAATTGTCTGCCTTTCCCCCCTTTCCAATATGACTCTATTCTCCTCTTTGCTTTGTGAGACGTAAACGCTCTCAAGCTGGTCCAAGATGGACTGTGTGTGACTCATGGGTCATGTGCAGACCGGCTGTACAGGCGTTTGCTGGTATTCCATCAAAACGGAGACATTCGCTGTTGCTTTTGTGTTTGTGTTATCCTAACTTGTCTCGCGCCGTCAAGTTTGGTAAAGACTCCTGTTTCCATGTGCATTTGTGATCTCTGCTACTTTTTCTACACTTCCTGGTAAATAATTTAGAAGTCGGATTGATTTTATTATAGAAGTGTTGGTAACTCCAATTCAATACAGATCAGTGGGACCATCACAGGCCTGCTCTTATGTTGCCCCTTCTGTAGATGAGAACCTGTCAGTTAAGTTTATTGGTCACATGCACGTCATACAGTACAACATACAGTGAAATTCTTTGATTCCACATATCCCAGCATATGAATTTGAATGCTGGGGTCAGAGCGCAGGGTCAACCAGAACAAACAGCGCCCCTGGAGCAAGTGAGGTTAAGGGCCTTGTTCAAGGACCCAATGACAGTAGCTTGCCTGGTGCGAGGCTTGAACCCCCGACCCTCTGATCACTAACCCAGAGCCTTATACCATTGCGCCGCCGCCACCCCCAAGAAGTTTACATTCCTTCTGGGATAAAATTTGATTTCCCAAGCAAGGACGGTTTCATCATGCGTCGCAATTATTTGTTTTTAACGTCTTTCATTAAAAATCCTTGCCCCTTGACCATCACAGATGAGCCCAAATAACTTTATTCTGATTGTTTCCTCACACGAATCACCAAGCTGAAAGTTCTGAATGCCTTGCATTTTTCACGCTGAGACAGATCACTCTTTCTCTGGTAAAAGGTTGATACACAGCCTTATTGAATCCCGAAATGAACAAACAATGTCTCTGGTCTCCAACAGCACCTTGTAATCTTAATGTGCGCTACACACTTGACTAATTGTTTGATGCTTTGAAGCAGCTTCTAGTTTGTCCACCGGATATTGCTGGACACGTTTGTTTCTTTGGAGTTTTAGTATGGCACCTGTATCAGGTTTTCCACGCAGTTACCTCAGCTTGGACACTTAAGCGCACTTCTCTCATTGATAAAACCGTGATACTGCCTCCGTTCCCTTATATGGTATGGTTTCCCTGCTTGCGCTCTTGGCCGGGGCCCCTCACATTCCTTATAGGCTGCAGCTGTTTTAAGTCCAGTTTTCTTTACTCATTTTTTTTTCATATACATCGTGAAATAATAAGTGGATTGTATATTTAAAATGATCCTCTCTGCAGTGATGGTGTTAACGCAATGATGTTCTTTTTTGAAGTGGAGGTACTGTCTCTAGTTATGGCCATCATGATGCGATGCAACGCCTCCTGTGTTTACAGAGTCCCAGAGTAAGTGGGTTCTGCTTGGAGATGGTGGAGGTCTGGGGTTTTTTTTTTTTTTTTTTTTAATTCTTGTGAATGAGCAGTTCGCAGTGGGGGTAAAAACTACTTTCGGGGCTCCTGTGTAGTTTTGTAAGGCAGAAGTATCTAAAATCTTCAACTGTAACCTGGATATTCCGTTTATTGTACAAAGCTAGTTCGTATTTCCTGAGCAGAAGGTCTGCTAAGGGTCCAAAGTAGCCAGAGAGCTTTCAGGAGATCTCCTGTTTTGTGGAATTTAGTTTCCCATTAAAAACATTCATTCATTTATTTTTGCTTGGGTAGGCAAAAAACTTAATCCACCGAAAAAAAAAATTTGTTTACATAAAGCCAGATACACATGCTGTTTAGAGACCCCAGAAAAACTTTATCCAATTTTTACTCCAATTTTAATTTGGATTTATTATACATTTATTATTGATTTTTTTGTGCAGCCGAGACTGACTTGGTCTAGACGCACACGACTTGCGGTCTAGCATTAAGCTTTATAAACCAGACCTTGCTTTACCCCAAAAATTGATTTGCTACCTTTTTTTTCCCTGACTATACACTGAATGGAATTATGCCTGGGAGCAGTTTGTATTGATTCAAGCAGTTAAACAGTTTCATCCTTCTCGACGGCTGCGATTATTAAACATGTCCCTGACCCAGACAGCCCCTGTCCATCTGCTTCAGCCTGTACCATGCTGCTGGCCAGTACCAGGCCAAGACTCTTCAGAGATGGCATTTCATTCTCCCATGCTGTTCCATGTTACATCATTCCCAACATTGGCAGGCTTAACCTTGTGCCAGAAATATAACCGTAAGTGTTCTGTATAAATAGGCATTTTTTTTTTTCTTCCTCCATTGGTAAAGGTGGGTAGTGATCTAGGTTTGCTAATTAATGATGCGCAACAGTTTCAACAGAAAGAATGCTCATAATTAGCGTGCACAACGAACATAACCAGAATAGCACATGAGCTTAGTTAAACTTGCTTGAATTTAAGTGTTGGTCTTGACTAGAGATTTACAAGCTGCATGCATTCTCAAACACTTCACACACACGCACCCAAATTACTTGTTCAAGTAGACCGGCGACCACCCGTCCCACTCTGCGTTTTCACCCGTTGTCCCGCGTGTCACGTATTGACCATGTCCTGCATTCATCAGTGTTCGTTTTTAATTGTCCCATTTGCGACATAGTTTCACCCATAGTTAAGGGCAATTTGTTAGAAGTAGCATCCCGCCTCTCACAAACACAATTTAAAAAAAAAATAAAAAAATCCTGGCTTTCATCGAATAGTGGCATAAAAGGAGTGAACACTGACAGTAAGATCTGTGATAGTTGTCAATCAAACTGATGTGGGTGGTTCCCTGGCAGAAGAAAAACTTTCCCACGTTCCAGATTATTCAGTAATGTAAACGCTTGTAACAAACTTTGTAGCCTGTGTCCATTCTAGTGTAAGTGTTTTGGACTAAAGGGCCAAGTGTTTTTACAAGCTGAAAGCAGAATACAAATGTTTTTATTTATTTATTTTATTACGTTAACTGTTTGTGTTTAACATTGTCCCACACAAACGTAGTAATTGTCCCGCATTTGTTTTGTTTCAAGGTAAGTCTTGTTTTTTAAAAGCACAGGCTAATTTTTAGCTTAGTTTGCCTCTCACATGGCCGTGGTGTTTAATTGCTTAATAGGTGAACTTGTTGAGATTGTAAAATGGTTTACAGCACACAACCTTTAGCTTTTGTTTGAGCGAGCGAGAGAGACTGGTTAGTTTTCAAATTGTTGTCTGAAGTTTCGTCTCTACTTTTTTTTTTTTTTCTTCCATAACAGTGAGCGAGCTAAGGAAAGGACTGTGACAGTGCAAACTGTGAGTAGAACCAGGGACAGCAAGAGTTTAGAAAAAACAAGAAATGGATGAGGAGCAAATAGATCCTGATTACCAGCAAGTGTCACGAAGATAACAAGAAGCCAGTTTAGCTTGTTGTATGCCGCCTTATCGTGGCTCTGGGTGTTAAACAACAGGAGTCTGTTGGAAGACTGGAAAGACAGAAAGAGCTGTCAGGAGGGAGAGCGGACCAGGCACAGACCCCATGCCTGAGTGACTGACATTTACAGCAACAGGTTTGATGGTATTGAGCAGTGTGTTAATGTGCCATGGGAGGAGGAGGAGGAGTCCCTCAAGCCTTATGTTCCACCAAACACAGTGCGGGTCACCACCGATTGGCTGCACCTCTGCTACTTGGGCTGCCTTGCCTTTTTTAGCAGTCCCAAATGGAGCTGTGAATTCCGGATCTTTGGCAAGGCGACAGGCTGAAGATGGGAGCCAGCGAGTGGGAGCTGTGGAGGAGGAGGGGAGAGAAAGAGAGAGCGTATAGCTCTGTCTTTGCTGCACATCCAGTGGACACATTTTTATAAATATCCGTTTGTTCACTCCTACAAAAATGACATCTATACCAAAAAAAAAAGTGACTGATTCGGCATAAGAGCTCTAGGTTTGATCTGTAGAAGCAGAAGTATATCAGGGTGATGGTGTTTATGTTCGTTTCTGGCCTTCGCTGGTATAATTAGTTTTCACATGGATGAATCATTGTCCTGGCTCATACTGAGCTGTGGATTAACTCAAAGCAATGCAGCTCAGAGCTTATGGCATCGTGTACATGTAATAAAACTCCTTTGCATCCACGCACACATCACCGGTTCTAATGGATCTCTCAGGAGCTGTAGATTTGAAGGCAAATGTCTCCCTTGGTCGTTAGCTTGCTGTTTGTAAAATGAATGCAACCAGCACCATAATACAAATCACCGTAGTCATTTGTGTTTTCGTGCTGCCCCCCTCCTCCCCCTTCCCTTTTTTAAATTTATTTTCTTGTATGGGTTTATTTTTGGTGGTGGATGAATTGACTCTGGTCATTAGTACTGCTTCATTATTGGAAGTGGTCTGGATTCACAGAGGCTGTGTTAAAGATGCTGGTTCTGTTTCCTAAGAGATCTGCTCAGTGCGGAGGAAGAGCTGTGGGTGTTTTGTTACATGGACAAAAACCACACGAAGATGCTATCTATTAGTCTCTATTGCCCTCTGCCCTCTTTTGCTCACATGCTTTTCAGTCGGTTTCCATCCCTAACATAAAAAAAAAAAGGAATGGGAATTGGAGGAAGGGACATTTGTTACTTTTTGGATAAATTCTCATCCCTTACACTGATCTGTAGAAGCAAATGAAAGAACTAACACAAGCACAAGGCTTTCTGTCTCAGTACAAGGACATTTCCCATACCGACTCTAGTGTACTTGGACACACTCTAAGGGCAGTTGAACTCCATGGAGATTCTTTTTTTCCAATTCCAAATTATAAAGTGATCTTTAAACTGCAAACCCTGTTCTGTAGTGATGAAGCACTAATGATCTTATTTAAAATTACCTGCACTTTCTAAAAATCTGTGCTCATTCGGTTTGATGGTTTTGGTGAAAATATCTATACAAGTTTTGCCTGGAGTGGTGGGGAAAATGTCCCATCTATAAAAGAACATGTGTATATAGTGCCAAATTGTTGATTGGCGCATTTTGGGAAAAGTCGCTGAAAGTAAGCTGCAAATGCAGTCTTAATCAGTCATAGCCTGACCACCTCCATCCCCCAAAATCCATCTGTCTGGAGAACAATGACTCTCAGCCTGCTTTTTCTGCTGTCTTATTTTTTTGTAGTTCCCAATCCTCTCGGCATGTGTTCGATGCTAGCATGTCGCTAAGTCCCAGCTATTTCATTTATTTTTTTTGATAATCATGTTCTTGTTAATTGTTGCGGGTTGGATGTGCATGTTTGAGTTGGGTACCACCATGCGTCGAATTTTCTTATAAAGGGTTAAAGGCTCTCCATGTATGCTCATGTTTCCTGGCAGTTGGCAGGACCGTCAGCTGTTCCTGCCCTCACCCTTTCTCTGTCTGCCCATCACAGCCTGCCCTGTCATATGCTCATAAATCATATCATATCACCGGCTGTCCTGTCCGCTCCTCGTGTGCCACACACTTCGATCACTCCTCATATCCACATGCTTCACACATGTACTCGGGTGTATGAATACAGCCTCATGCATGTCCCTGGCGCATTCCCATTAGTCAGAACTTTTGATCGCAACTAAATAACAGACCAGCATGCCACTTTAAAATCCCCAAACTCCTTTAACATGGTTCTTCTTGCATGTGTGTACATGTAATGAAATTACAAATTTAGAAACGTTTATTACCGTAGCCCTACAGACAAATATCGGTCAACGCATGCAAGCTAAAAAAGTGGTCGATAATGTAACAACATATGTCTAGTTAATTGGCTAGTTGAGTCATTTAATATAGACACAGGGATACAGACAAGACTTTTCTTTTTAGCAGTTAGCCAGTTGTCTGATGAGGAGCTAGCTCGTGGACGGAGTACACATACCAGCTAGCATGCTTCCATTTCAAGGCCTGTAAAGTCAGTCATCTGTTTGAACTGCTGCTCACGCGGTGTCTCAGGGCAGCTGAACACACTTGGAAGAAGGTGCTAATTGCTCTCTTCCCACCTACACAAGCTCACTGATGCACAGATACTCACAACTGTTTAGTTGTGCTCAGTCAGCGAACAGGGTACAGTATGTCCCCTCTCCCACATGGGGAACATGTCAGATTTTGCCCTGCTCACTGGTCCTGTTAAATGTGTTCTCTATTCGCATCGCATGTTAAAGTATTTCAGTGTACTAGTGTTCCACTAACTGCATTATGATGCATAATATAAAGGTTTTACTGTGGAAATCTATTACATAAACACTGTATTGACATTTACTTTAACAGTGTTACATGTATATTTAATAGGGATGTTGGTTGTCTAATGAACCACCTAGCAAAGTGGCAAATGCTTCACACTAAATGCATACTACTGCTGGCTGTGTTTAAACAGCACGTGCACTTTGGACCTCCTGGCCGAGCGTCCCATTGCTGTTGTTTTTTCTTTGTACGTTTGTTTATTTACGGATTCATAAAATCGTTAAGTAGGTCTGTACAGTTAGCTTATTTCCTCCGCACACACACACACTCGTGTGCTCCTCGTGCCGGTTCTTTCCTCTGCATATAACGCAACCTGTTCTAGTCATCATAAAATGCTTACAGGTCTTAGTGAATTAATCATTGATGGTTGCTCTCTTTTGGATGGGTTTCCTGGAAACCAATCGTGAGTGTGTCCTTATTACCCACTCATGGTTAAACAGCACCCCTGTGAGAGGAGTTCGGAGACTTGCTGATGTCATGACATTCCTTCTGTGTAAGATAAACAGGGTTTGTGTAATGTAAATAAGGTTTTGTGTCCAAGCAGTAATTATTATTTTTGGGAAAACTACTTTTTCTTTCAGTTAAGTAATGCACACGGAACTAAGTGACCCGGTACGTGTCCCTTTTACTAGAGCTGTTTAGTAGCCACATCAGTGTTTGAGCTGCCTCAGCCAATGAAGTGTTCACTTTTTCCATAAAGGGAGACGGGCAGAGCATCCATTAATGTTATAAGAACCGAGCTGGCACTCTTGTGAAGTTTATTTGCATGTTGCCAGTTAAAATTGCCTTAACAGGCAGGAATTAACGTTTTGATCGAAATATCAATAGGGATTACGTATTTGCTTTTCTTGTAAATATAAATATCTCCCTTCCATCCTCCAGAGTTCAAATTTTAAGACGGATAACTGTAAAGTAGCTAATCCAGCAATTAATGTACCCTCCTTCCACGTTAGTATCTTAATGTTCCCATTTTATAGTTGTTTATTTGTATGTACTAATAAGCAAGTGGTAGTGAAGCTATTTAAAGCAGTGTACATTTCATTTACTTTCTGCTCCTGCTGATTACAAAGCTTTGTTATTGATCTCTCCGCTCAGCCGTGCTGAACATCAGCAGCTGTTTTTATTATGCCGTGATTTGTATCAGTCAGCTCTATAATTTGATTCAGCTGTGTAGAGATCTCCGAATGCAGTCTTGTGGAGGAGAATTGGTATCTTTCTAGCCAGGAGAGAGGACGAGATTGCATACCTCGCCGTCCTGCCTCTTCTGTTTGTCCGTTTGCTGTGGTTTTTGCTGCATCCTTCACTGCAACTGGTGAGTGTGGAAGTCTTACAAGGACAAACTCCGTTCCACGTCTCTCTTCTGCGTCCCACGTCGCCTTCAGAAGCCAGAGCGAAAGTGTATTTCGCAGGTCAGAAAAACATTGGAAGGTACAGTGTGTTCTCAGGTCACAGTCCTCGGATGGCTGCAGATGTGTCGCTTCCAATGACCTTTTATTTACAGAGAATAGAAGAGTGCGTCGATGTAATAATTTTTCCTTAATTTTAATTAGTGTTGCGTATAGCGAGTTACATTTCGCTCTCGGCACATTTCATTTAAAAGTGTTTTGTAAAGAGCGGTCGCCAGTGACTAATGCTGCCATGGTAACCAGCAACAATATAAGGCTGGCACTTTGTAGTACAGTACATTTTTAAGTGTTTGAATATAAGATTAAATGTTTTCCAAATGAAAAGTTGGTTGAAAGCTTCTGTTCAGTAGTTATAGGGAAGGTTTACGGTGAAGATTCGCTTCTCTACTTTAGTGTGGCTCTTTCTCGTGACCAACTGTGATGGAAATGGGGGAGGGAGGGGGGAATGGTCTTTTACATAAGAACCCTACTGTAGGTACGGTCAGTTATCATGGTTGGTTCCAGAAGTCTGTGTATTCGCCTCGTTTGCAGGAGCAAGGCTAAATAATAGTTGTATATCCAGCTGATTTGACGCCTGTAAAAAGCACATGTTGTGAAAATGTCTGCCTGTGGTAGGTGATGCCCCTGTAGTGCTGTTCGCAAGAGTAGTCTTTGTGATTTTGGAGTAAATTTGATAATTCAAGATGGTAACCAGGTCGGTGGAGTGGCGCAGCGGTCGCGCACTCACGCCGAGTATAGGTCGGCGCGATTGCGCTGCGGTGCATTGACTGATCTATGTTTTGGCTTCTCACTGTTTTCTGCCACCAGTAAATATCAATAAACTAATCTCTTATGATGTTGGTTACTTGGCCTTTTAGACTTGGCTTGAAATGGAAGAATCTAGTCAGAATATGTGACCGATCCTTACATTTGTTACATAATGCAATTCTTTGTTCCTTTCCTTGCTGTACTCTTGCATGCCTTGGCGAATAAATATATTGCTTTGGTAGTTGGCGCTTATTTGTTGCACAGGAAGCTTTTTTTTTTTTTTTCTTTCTTTGAGATCTCTGTTGGTTTACCTGTCCTTGCAAAATACTTTCATTTCACTGGGTGTTTCTTTGTGACTGGCAGAACTCTACAGTTAATTAATAATTGGTTAAAAAAATAATTTAATCACTTAGTTTTAGCACAATCGTTGCTAATGTTTATTAGCTTATTAGCAGGCGCTAATGATGATGGTTATTGTTCTTCACAGGACACTCTGAAGCCAGCTTTCACTGTGGCCAGCCTGCCAGGAAGCACCAGTGCTCAGGCCACAGTGCCCACCACCTCCACTACCATGCAGGTGAGCAGCGGCCCATCTTTCCCCATCACCAACTACCTGGCCCCGGTGTCTGGTAGTGGCAGCAGCGCCAGTGGAAGCACCATAGCCAACACCAACGGCACTGTTCTGAAGAGCGCAGGAGCCTCTGGAGGGGTCATGCAGCTCCCAGGAGGCTTCACTTTCATGTCGGGTAAGCGGAAAAAACCCATCTAACGTTTTAAATCCGTCCTTCTACTGGCATGGCGGTAAAAGCAAATGCAGAGTTACCTTTTATCTATGAGACAAAAGCTGCAGTAAAGATCACATCCAAAATATAGCTACTGCAAGCAGTTTTGCTCAACAAAGCAGTATTTCTATGGAAAAGAAGCTGCTTTAGTGCCTTTGATTGCCATTGTGAAACCCGGATAATTAGCATGACTACACAATGGGCAGAGCTCTGGCGAGCGCTGCCTGTGATTAGTTATGAATATTCAATGAAGATTGGGGTTTTGCTGGGTTTCATGGGCTCTTAGCTTGGATGAGCCTGTGAAAGCAGATGTGAGGCGTCATTAAAACACTAGAGAGACAACAGAGCGGCTTTCACTCTCATCTCACATTTGTTGACAAGACCATCTTTAATATGTTCAAGTGGCCCTCATCCGGCATGTAATGCTTTTATGCTGAACGAGTGCCGTATGAAGCGAATACTGCATACTTAGTTTCTTGATATTTATAGCAATGTGGTCAGAAGCAGGAGGTTGCAGCATGATTTTCTTCCTGTAATGGCAGGCCTCAGTATGCTACATCCTGCGTCTTGCACTCTTCCACCTGTTTTACACTCCGCACCCTGCCAGGTGGGCAAACACACACTCCTCTACCCACACACACAAAGTTCTGAGGCATTGAATTACCCCCAACAAAACAGCTGTAGCTCAAGCAGGCTTTGTGCATCAGTCAAATCACCCCAACAACCTTGTAGTCTGTTAGCTTCTTTTTCTGAAGTTTATGCGGGTGTGGCATGCATGACCCAACGACCAAAGCCTCTACACGACTTGGGGAAACAATTAAAAAAATGTAACAAAATTGAAACAGATCAACAATGAGCATCACTAAATTTATAACGTGAACATGATCAGGTCAGCTATATTGTAATGCATGGCTTATTTTCACTTGTTGTTTTTTTTTTATTTCTCTCCAATGACCACGCCCACAGCAGGCACTCCTTTCCCTCCTGGGACTCCGGCCATCTCGTTGGGGCAGCTGCAGCAGCACTCTCTGGCTCTTCAGGGCCAACAGTGTCAGACTCTAACCACGGCCACTGTTACAGCTACACAGACCCCACAGGCCCAGCAAGCGGTGTTTCGCCTTCCTGCTGCAGTATCTCTTACAGGTTAGTGCGAGTGTCTTTATAGGCTGATGATGCAGGACAAACTTGTACCTCCTGTTTGATCACTAACCAATACTGT
>JAOUQX010000033.1:14312173-14322835 GCA_028566295.1 Liobagrus marginatus
GTGTGGGAGTAGAGAGCTTTAGAAAGCATTAATAGCTACCAAAATGCACCCCTTATCTTACATTAATGAACAAAGAGTTAATGTTATTCGGGAGTAGACTATGTTAATGAGCACATCTGCAGATATAAAGCTCTTATTGGAGAAGAACTGGAATTCGAAGTTGTAGGAAATAATCACACCAAAACGCTTTAGGTTTTCAAATAAGACGCCTCAGCTTTTATGTTAGCTAATATGAATTACACGTAGCGTTTATTACCCAAGACCTCCATTCAATTTCCGTGGAAACGGTGTTGTTGGTTTCCAGCTTTAGCCAGTTTGGGGTCAGGTTAGCGTTAGTTGTGGCAAGTTTCAGGACAAAATATATTTAAAGAAAACTTATATGCAAAATTATTTAATAAAACCTTTAACAAACCTGGCAGTCAGAATTTTAGGCGGACTTTTATTTATTTTTTAGTTTGTTGTTAATCTACGACTTAATGCAAAGGCACGCGTGAAGAATGAGGTGAAAGTCTCATTTAAATGGGAAGCAATTATCTAAATCAATTCAGATCATTAAAATGCAGTGTGTTGGATTGTTTAGTACTGATCCAAAAATCACCTGACATTACTGAGCCTTTCTGAGGCTTTATGAAGCTACAATGTGAACTAGACAGAATTCAGCCTTAACCTCAGTTCCTCAAACCATTTTGTTTTTCTATTGACCAGTAGTGGCGCTGTTGGGCTCAATTCCATAGAAAGTTAGTTGACGTTTGAAGGCAGCAAATGCCTCACAACAAATAAACTCAATAAGAATATAAACAGGGTCTTTCACTATGGTAGTTTAATCTGAAACAGTATGATTTGTAATGTAAATGTTGTCATGTGACCTGTAAAGCGCATTGTGGTGCTAAAATTAAGACTACCTGTAGGAGGCGGTGTGTTAATTGAACTGTGGTTACACAATTCATACTGCATGTATTTAGGTTGTAAAGTAGAATGTTTTAGCTGGTTCGTTTCCAGAACACGGGTGTACCATGAGTGACTGTGAGATTTGGAGCAGGCAAGGTGCCCTGCTGCACATAATAGCAGTAAAATATCACGAAAAAACATATGGGGAGTCACATTGTGGTCCCCCTACATGTAACACGAATGCACCAGGGTTCGATAGAATCGAGTTAGTCTGAAACCAGAGCAATGTTGCAGGGGCACCATGAATAATCTCAAACTGAGACTGCAGCAAACATGACCGACGTGGAACACCACCATATTGTGATCTGGTTTTATCTTTAAACAGCCATTTAGATCAGTCATCTCTAAATGCTACCTAATGTTGAACTGATCATTCTTCCTGAAGTACACTTTTAAACATTGATCTGCAACTCGCTTGATTATAGACACCTGCAGTACATCACACGGTGGCGCTCATCATGATCTGTTTTGTGTTTTTTAGTGGGTCGTGTTTTGGCCACAGCAAATCCCTTATGACACTTTAGGTCCGCTCGGCAGTCTGACAAAGTATCTGGTCAAAGACTATCATGGTTTCATGTACAAGGGGTGAGTCACTCCTCTATACACATGCTGTTCTTCAGCAGACACTATGAAAAGTGTGACGCGTGTGTGTCTTGGCTGGCTGTGTTTCAGATGGTGGCTTTCTTGGGCTGTGCACTTGTATGAAGCTTTGCTGGCACTAAAGCTATGCAGGTAAGCAGAACTGGTGAGCGGAGAGTAGAGCGTGAAGTAAAGCATGGTTTATGTATTAAGTATGACGATGCAGCATGCTTTAATAAAAAAAAGAATGACCGATGAGGTGGTGTGATTAACCCACATGTCCTATAGTGTTATTCCTTGTACACCTGCATTAGAATGAGCAGAATAATATAAACGTGAAATTCACTGGACAGCTAGGACTTCTTTTAGCTGCTGTAATGAATGCTATCTGACCAATCGAATTTTTTAAAAAATGCCATGGTTTAATGTGTTTTAACAGATACTACTACAATTTAGAGGAACATGTGCGTACCAAAGACCAACATAAAAATAGTTGTTGTTTTTTTTTTACGGGTGCTAGCATGTGTATCTAATAAACACAGAGTTAGGAAGGGTTTGTTTATTAATAATTAATGATTGTATTAGATCTAACATGTTATATATTTTATAAGCAACCATTAGAAACTTTAATAAAGCAGGTGCATTATTTCCTGATCTTGTAGTATGCGGAATTCCAATCAGCCAATCATATGCTTGCAGTGTTTTATTAATTGTGCAGAAATAAGTAAATAGCTTTAGAACCACAAAACATTCTGTGTAGTCTCAACAAAGTGTAAGTAAATCTGACAATCAATGGTTTTCCGAAATACTTAAAGCAGCCTATCTTTTATCAACACCCCACCGAGAGAGACTTTTCCCCCGTTCTGCTGTTTAATACAGATTATAGCAGAAACTTTCAATCTTATACTATAAAATGTTTATCTAAAAGATGATCAGAACAGAGTTCAAACTTCATGTTGTCTGAACTGGGGCTTTAAGACGTTTTTCATTTTCTGCCACACGGGGGCACTAGAGTGTCGCATTGGATTCTGGTGTACCAGCACTTTAACTATTGCTTGTGTGTCTCTCTCACTCTGCAGTGATAAAGGCATCGACAGCCCATCAACACGGCTTCTGTGGTTTGTTCAGACATTTTTGTTTGGCTTTGCATCTCTGGGTTTGCTGCTTAAATACAAGGCAGGCGGCCGCGCCAAGCAACGCTAAGCGACTGCAGACGTTCACGGCACTGAAACCGAACAAAATGGAAAAATCAAGATTCCAGCCTTCAAAGCCAATATAAATAACTGGTCCATCTTAAAAAAACATATCATTCTGATAAAGAAACAGCGGAAGGCATGAAGTCACAGTGAGAGTCTTGGACAATGACTCAATCTTTTTCTGCAATATTCCTTACAAAAATAACTTTTTTAATGCAATACTTGAATAATAACCTACATATATGCGCTAGATTAGCTTTACTGCTCTATTCACACCCAGTTTTCAGGGTCTGATACAGAGTTATAGGTATATTTAATTATGTCATTCTCCATAACTGTCTTTAGTCATCTGGTTAAAAGTGCTTTTAGATTTAAATCTGAAACTCTGCATTGTTCCCAGCACAGACCGTGACTGAATTTAAGCTCTCGTTGGGTGGGAGTTTCATCATTTTAGTTGTCAGTTAGCAATTTCACAGAGACATGATTCACAGACTATAAACTAGGCTTTCACCCACGCAGATTATTGCCGCTGTCACAGATTAGAGAACAGGACACCTGAATGGAAAATCGGCTCTGTCAAACATTGGGGTAAAATTGGCAAACGTGAGTAGGAAGGTTTTTATCAAACATTTAAAAAAAAAAACGTTAAAAACAAATTGCTTTGGAACACAGAGAAGTATATTTTTAGTTCCAGTGTGCTTAGACACAATAGTCAGTCAGGGATTTCAACATGAAAAAGTGTCTCCCATTTGATTGAATAGAATTTGAAATATGTACAATTAGACCTGCCTGAATTAGAGTAGCAAATAATTGGTTTAGTATGATATTATTTCCAGATTTATTTTTGGATGTTCAGCAGCCTCGTTGATACGATCCATTATTTTTGCGATGACACTGTAATGTAGGTTAGCTTCTGCCAAGAAGTACAATACTAAACTGGCTGAGACTGGTTTTAACTGGACTGTTTTTCCAAAATGCCCTAAATTACCCATAGGAAGTAAATATTTTTGCGTAACCAGTGACTGTTTGTTTTTAACGTTACACTGTTTTCTTGCAGAACCCAAATCATGCAATCCAAATATAAATCTCAGCAGTACACAGGTCTGACCTCCTCTATTAATCACAGCACAGTGGCTGAAGGGAAGCATCAGGTTACAGGTTTTACTGAATGTTCTAACAACGAAGAAGAATTTAAATGATGTAACAGGTTTATAAATAAGCAATTAATGAAATGTATTTGAGCGTATATGCAGTGGATTTGTACCGGTAATTATTTTAACTGTTCTAGTTATTACTCAGGTGGTGTCTTGAGTAATCTTTCTAAATTATTTCAAATAAAGCAGTGATTTAAGTTATTGTTTTGTAATATTTCTGGACTTTACCATAAGACGGATGTAACCTTTGTTGGATTTATTTATTTATTTTTAATTTTCCTGAAAAGGTGTGTGTTTCACATACTGTAGATATCCATCTTTGTTTAAAACACAGTTATGGGTGTGCTGGTAATGTTCACACACCTTTGGCCAAATAGTTTAGATCTTGCACTTATTTTAGACACCATCAAATTTACTTGTCTTTGCAGTTGCACCACAATATAACACGCACTTTTCCAGATTTCCACACATATAATCTGATAGCATGGCAGGAGCCCGACAGAAATCTGAACCATTCTTAGGTTTTAAATAATACCTATGTGCTTAGCGCATAAACTGGTTTAATACAACTTAAGTTTTATACACGTTATATCCCAGTAACATTATACTATGTTGGTCATAATTTATTCAGTAAAAAAAAATTTCACAAGAAAAAACAGACAAATTACTTTTTAGAGTCACAGCAGTGATGCATGAACATCTTTTTTTTATTTTTTATACTGACTGCACACACGATCCAGATAATAGCTTTTTTTCTCTGAATCTTCATCTGTGACAAAACTACACAAATGCAGTAGCCAGTCTGTGTTATTTTTGTTTGGCTCATATCCTGAATTTGATTGTGGGTCTATGGAACGGAATGACCTTAGCTAATGGACTTAATAGATTCGGCTGTGCTAATCATCCCACTCTCCTAGCACTCTCTCCGGTCTTTATTCAACAGCATGGTGTGTTCACTTTTTCTGTACTATTTATCTTAACACGCATCTCCCTTTTGCCGCAGATCTTAGCATGGACCATTTATTTGTCTGATGTAGCTGAGCGCTAATGTTTACACACCATATATGGATATGAGAAAACTGTGTTTAGCAGTTGGAGAGATGGATGAAAGAGCTAATGACAGCTGATGAAGGTTGGCGACGTGTCATTCGCTCTGAATATTACAGCGTATTAAAAGGTCATCGTGAAGTGAGTTACAGTCCGTAAGCCTTATTAGTAAGAATCAAATCCAGAGCCGGGTAGGAGAAGATTATTTTCTCGCTGTCTCTCTTGTTTTACAATAATAGATAAACACCTCGTGTCCATTTTATTAGGAACACCTGCATATTCACATGCTTATTATAGCCTCCCAGCCAGCTCAAACCGGTTCCCTTCTTTCAACTCTGTTCTCTCTCATCAATGTTGTTTTTCAGCCTCCTCTCGTAGGGTGATTCTGTGTAGTGACCTATGAGTGTGAAATTCCCAGGAGATCAGTTTCTGGCACCAACATTCAGGCCACGGTCAAGATTAGACATCAGTTTTTCTTTTTTGCTGTGAACTTAAGCTAAAAATAATTTTTTGCACTGCTCCTACATGATTTTAAAAAGTGACCAGTATAGATTTGAACACTGTATTTTCGTATGGGCGAGACGATGACAAAGTGGTTAGCAATCATTCCGCATAGCAAGAAAGTCATGGGTTTGATTCCTGCCCGGTGAGTTTGTATGTTCTCCCCGTGCTTGTGCGGGTTTACCCTGGGTACTCCGGTTTCCTCCCGCCTCCAAACGCATGCGATTGCGCATAGGTGAATCGGCTACTCTAAATTGTCCATAGTAGTGAATGTGTGTCTGAATGGTTGTCTGTCTTTAAGTGTTAGTCCTGTGATTAACTGCTGATTGTACAGGGTGTACCCCCGTCTCACACCCTAAGTTAGCTGGGATAGACTACAGCGCCCCCACGACCCTGAACAGGATAAAGGCTATATAACGGATGAATGAATGAATCAATTAGCTAATTAACGCGCATTTTTCCACAGGTGTGTGTTTGGTTCCCTTTGTTGTGATGTAATGAACCAGAATAGAAATATTTATTGATGCAGGCTGTAAAGCACTCTTGTAGGTCGCGGTGGATACGGAGGTCCGCTAAATGCTGTAAATGTAATGACTTTAAATCGATGTTTAACATGACTATAATCATTCCTGCAAATTCTTCACTTTAAGTCTGACTCGGTGGATCTGGATGTATGCGGTTTATATCTTGGTTGTGTCTGAATTACGTTTGGTTATTATCGGTAAGATCTATTGACGTGAGTTTTAGTCAGTAAACGTTAGGGATGTACGCTTTGGTGTGAGATTATGTACGCATGATTACAGTAGCATTCATTCGAACGACTTCACCGATCCAGCCAGTGCATTGTGGGGTAGAGATCCGACAGCTTTCTGCGTAGATGCCACTTCTGACTCTTATCCCTCAGCTCCACAATACACTCCACCTGTTCAACACACAGCACGTCCTTGGCTAAGCATGTATACCTGACAGGATAAGTAATATTAAGCAGTCAAATCACAAAATGAGGGCAGGGATAAACTAGAGAAAAAGGAAATGATTTTTTTACCTGGACTTTAAAGAGATCTACCATATCACTGTATCTCCTGTGGCAAATGTCCAACAGCCTGATGTAAAATAAGTGCAAATATTAATGACAGAAGCTATATAATTAATAATAATAATAAATCAGCAATAATTTACTGAGCCCTTTATTAGGCACACTATGGTAATACTGGGTATTGGCTAGGCCCGCCCCTGGCTCAGTGTTCAGTAAGGGTGTGAATAAAGTGAATAGTATATCTCATTACTGTGATGGGTTTAATAAATATATATTATTTTATGATATTACAATAAATATATAAAATATAATAAAGGAATAACATCATCATGAGTGGCACGGTCGTTAAAATATTCATTAAAATGAAGGTTGTCATACCAAAATGACTTTTCAGAATCAATTAAAAATCTTGACGTTGATGTAGACATGCTATTATTAAGAATCATATTAATGCATATTAAGATACTCTCATGGGTGTTTTACTAATAGATTCTGATAACTTGATTAATCTCCTCATGGGTACCATATTATTGTTTCCTCTTTTCTGTGCAGATATGAGAACGCTTGTCGTGTTCACGCTCCTGCTGTAAATCACCAGTGCATGTCAGGATAATTCATTACTAAAGAGAAATCTTTACTCTTAGTCCCAAACAAGTTGCTCTACCACTACAATTAAAAGTAGACGACGCCTTTTCATTCCTCTGACCTGACGTCTTCCCGAGCCAGTTCATTCAGCAGCTTAGCCATGTCTCCTGGTCCATCGCCCAGCTGAACGGTGAAGCGGCTCACACAGTTGTCTAGCACCAGAGCTCTTTCTATACACTCCCTCACCAAGTTCAGCTCCAGTGTCGCACTGGAAATGACCACTGCTACTCTGCATGGGGACACACACACAAAATTGTTGTTCTATGTTAATAGCATGGTACGTAGAATGGTACTATATTGAATTGTTAACATCCTGTTTTTACTCTTTAAAGAGGATCTTTGCATGTTCTCCCTGTACCTTAGTGCTTTTTCCCAGGGTACTCTGGTTTCCTCCCGCCTCAAAACACATGTGATTGGGCATAGGTGAGTCGGCTATTCTAAATTGTCCATAGGAGTGAATATGTGTGTGTGAATGGTTGTCTGTCTCCAAGTATTAGCCCTGTGATTAGCTGGCAATTGTACAGGGTACCCCGCCTCATGCCCTAAATTATCTGGGATAGACTCCAGCGCCCCCACGACCCTGAACAGGATAAACGCTAGATAATGAATGAATGTTCTACAAACATTCTTTGTATAGTATAGTTCGGTTCTGGGTTACGTGTATCCAAGCTGCACTTTGTGGAATTTATCCAAATCACAGATTTCATCATTTTAATTGCACGTTGAGTCTTATAAAAGCATAGAATAGGATCTAGTCTTAACAGTAGCATCATTGCAGCATTATTTCACAACCATATTGACCCAATTAAGAATTACTCTCACTTCAGGGGCTATCACTATTATTTCTTATAACAGACTAAGAGTGTTGTGTAACAGCACTGCAATGTTATTAAAGTATTATCGCACAACCGTGATGACCCCAATCAGGATGAATGTCTCTGACAGGACATTAAAGGATTTGTAGTGAAGCTCACCGTTTACCCTTTAGCTCTGGAAGTTGACCAGCCGAGATGGCGGCCAGCCCCATGGCTCCTTCAGGTTCTACAATAGTGTGCTCATACTCCTGCAATCTCAGCATGGCTACCCAATTATCCTTCTCTCTATGGAACAATACATCATAATCAAGACTTTAGATTTCATTTATGGTACAGATAAAGCACCAAATAGAAACTGGCCAGATCTAAGATGAATCAGATTAATGCCTCGTTAATGTGAATTTGAAAAAAATCACTATTAATTCTAGCAAGGGAAATGATGTAGGATAAAGTTTAGGACACATGGTAGCAGATTTATCTTCTCGTTTGTTTGGTTATGCTTTGGCTCTTCTAGTTTCCAGAACGTTCGGTTTTTCTTGGTGTGCTAAAACCTTTCATATGTAGGTAGCACTTACATGTTTCAATAGTGTTACTTTACTATTTGTAGCTGTATGAATGTTAAAAGATTGGGGAAATATTCCCATTCTGGTTTTAGCTGAACTGGGAACGTTGAGTCGAGCTGATTAATCATGTATTAATGCTGTGTGTGGGGAGGTTTTCAGTTTTGCATGCACACGTCGACATGGCTGCTTGAACGCCGACGAGCCGTAAGAACCGGTGGGTTCATGCCACAGCTGACTTATATTAAGTGATCCCACAAACTCCATAAAAGGCAAAACTCACCGCAGCTCATGCTGTTTTAAAACAACGCCATCCATCTTTGTTTTAGATGGCTTGTTCTAAAGGCTAGCCGTATTTGTGTTCATGTAAGGATGTGTTTTAGATTTTTTTCATTTCCTATTTATCACATACACGCAGTGAAATGTTTTTATTACACATATCCCAGCATACGAATTTGAACGCTGGGGGCAGAGCGCAGGGTCAGCCAGAACGAATGGCGCCCCCTGGAGCAAGTGAGGTTAAGGGCCTTGCTCAAGGACCCAATGATGGTAGCTTGCCTGGTGCAAGGCTTGAACCCCCGACCCTCTGATAACTGACCCAGAGCCTTTTCCCATTGAGCCACCACACCACAACTCAATCCAAAATCATCCAAATCAATTATTATCCAGTTTAATAAATAATGCCTAATGAGTGAGACATAAACCAGAAATCTGAAAAACCATTACATTTTTTTTACACCTCGTTTTCTTATAATCCTCACAATACGTTCAGTTGTAATCTCTGACATCTTTTAAAACAATTTGGTGATTTTACTAATCGACATTGTACCTAACAGAGATCATTTTATCCACCATTTTGTTGGCCATTTGCAAAGTGTGCGCTTCCAATGAGTGCTGCATTAAATCTGTAAAACAAAGCCAGAGCTCAGGTCAACGCAGTGTCTGTGTGGAACAGCATGTCATAGATATACTATAGAATATATAATATATGTCATAAAATAGATAATAGACTTTGACTTGTAAGCAAGGGAGAAACCAATTTGTATAAATAGACATGAGACCCCACATTTACCTCTATAGAGCTTTTTATTTGGGTTGTAGGAGAAATCATTGGTATGAAAGTCTGTTTTGAGCGACTGTAGCTGAACTGGATGCTCATCTGGCTCAACACCCTGTTAGAAAAAAAACAAGAAAAGGGATGAGTAATAATTTGTTATTGGTACTGGACCCTGCATTTATTTCTTTATTTTATATCCTTGATTAATAGTAATTGATTTGAGTAATATGATTAATGCCTTCCTTATAATAATAACAATATTCTAATAATATTCTGATATGAAGAATATCCATGAATTCTGATAATATTCTGTAGAAATGAAGTATTAATCATAAAGTTATACATATGCTGTCACTTTACTGAAGATGTTCATTCAAAAGCCAAGAAATAGAAATGCCTGTTGTTTAAAACTAATTAAGCGATACATTATCTGTAATCTTAAAGTCCATGTTAACTAACCCAAAATCTGAGTAAGCCTTAAAAGAGATCAAAAATAAATGTAAGTAATGCTAAGTCTCTGGGTCAGGGATCCGAGAGCCTGGGTTCAAGCCTCTCACCAGGCAAACTACCATCATCGGTGCCAGGGGTGCTGCACGTTCTAGCTCTGACCCCAGCCTTTAATTTCGTACGTATGCAGAATAAAAACATTTCACTGCGTGTATGTGATTAATAAGATCTGGATTTGATTAGGATTTTTATACTGTTCAAACACACTATGACTGAGATGCGTGGGTTTAGGTGTTTTATAGCAGCTGCGGTCCCAACCAGCACTCCACTCTGTCCACCAGCAGGCACAATTACTGCATCCAGCTTGGGCACTTGCTCATAGAGCTCTATGCCTACTGTGCCCAGACCTGCCAGGTACACTGCACTGTCATCCCTGTAAGGTAGAGCACAGATGGGTATGTGAATATATTAATGCCTGCATGACCAAATATCTCAGTAATTAAATGTTAAATGCTAAAGCCATCTTATAACTAATGTTTAATATGTGTTATATCTTATATCTAATGTTTAATCTGTGTTACACTACCGGTCAAAAGTTTTAGAAAGAAAGCCATTGCTAAGATGGCAAAATAAGAAAAAGAGGCTTTCCTGGGCCATGAAGCACCGCCAGTGGACTA
>JAOUQX010000033.1:14420870-14432060 GCA_028566295.1 Liobagrus marginatus
TTAAATGGTGTTGTCTCGGAAGGCGGTAGGGGGGGGGGTCGACTTATACTGCGAGTATAGCAGAAAACCCAAGTTTGGCTATATATATGCCAAGTTCGGCATATATGGTAATTGATTTTTTAAATTTGGTGTTTCAGTATCGTTAGGATGGAGTAGGCATTCAAGATATTACAAATGACAGAAAAGCGGATAAAACAGACATTCTGCAGCGTTCTAAAAATATTGTGGCCTTCTTGCTTGTATAAGCATGCAATAACTGTACATGACCTTTTTTCTTTTAAGACAGAACCGGTTTTTCTTTTATCAGCAGTCTCAAAGGACCACAAGGGGAGGGGAGCGTTATCCTATAGGAATTAATTAATAATCACCACACAATCAAATATCAGGCAGGATGTGAAAACAACCAAATCTCCAGGCTCTTCCTGGCTGCATCCCTGGTGGCTGATGGGACTGTTTTTGTTCAGTTAGTGTTTAGGGGGGCTGTTGTGAAGCAGGCCTGTTGGCCTCTTTGTTTGCCGTCTCTGCGAGAGTCAAGCCACTGAGTGTGCTGTCTTGACTACAGCCACTCTTTACTGAGTTTGACACAACGAACTGGGTTCCTGCCCTATGCACCTCAATGCCGTGCTTTACAAAGAGGGCACGTGAATTCATTTTTGGACTTTGCCAACTTAAACCTGAGGTCAGACTTCTGTGCAAGAAAGACAGTGGCCAAGTGCTTGATAGTTCAGTTTAATGTAGTCCTCCAAAAGATTCCATATCTGTCTAACCCTTAGTATGAGTATACTGCATTTCATAACCAGGATTTAAAATGGAGTAATGAAATTACTAAACAGCAACTGTTCACTGATTATTTCACATTGCAGATTTAATGTTCATGACTAAGTTTAACGGGTTTACAGACATCAATATTCAATTTAAGCAGTTTGACCGCATTTAGATTTGTTTCACAGTGCTATTATACTCAAAGCTGACTGAGCTTTAACTAGAATTTCAGTTTGAGGGACTACTGGTTGGTAACCCTCTGCAAATTGGTAGTCAGTGTGTCGCTGCTATGTAAAATGGGATTTAACAAGTACTATCCATTTCATACTAGAGCTTGTTCAAGTGAAGAGCTAGTTTACTAAAGATCTTTATATAATGTGTTTTTATTTGAAATTATATTTTCAATCAGTTGGTCACATTAGTAAATTTTGTACATCTGTGATTGTATACACATTTGAAGTTGTCTGAGAGCCTTTGTTTTTTGTTCGTAGAGCCTCTAAGAGTGCCCTTAAAGGCTTTCTCTTTTATTCCATCTAGGACTGGGTTGTTCTGCCTGCCAGATGTCATAGGAAAGTCAGAAGAGCCTCTCATATCCAGACATCAGTCTGACCTGATGAATGATGAGCCATGCTCCAAGCTAGCGATTCAATCAGCCCAGCGACCAAAGGATGAAAACACGGAGCCTGACAAGCCTTCTGATGTCCCCATACCTATCCCAATACAGCCAGGCCAGCCTACCTACCCTCCCTACTTTGAGGGTGCTCCTTTTCCGCAACCCATGTGGGTACGTCACACATACAGTCAATGGGTTCCTCAACCTCCACCCAGACCAATTAAAAGGAAAAAGAGAAGGTCTCGAGAGCCTGGCCGCATGACCATGAGCACCATTAGACTGCGACCAAGACAGGTGCTATGTGAGAAATGTAAGAACACTGTCACCAGCGACGAGGACAGTAAAGATGGATCAACTGTTGCCAAGCCTTTCAGGAAGGAGAATGCGCCACAAGGGGAGGACTATGCCAAGGAGGCGGCACCTAAAGGACTCAGGAAGGAAGATGGAGAGCTCACAAGGGAAACCAAGAGGCGAGATGAAGCTCCTTGCTATGAAAGCAAGCGTTGTCGAAAAGAGAGAAAGGAAGACGAGAAGTTCCCAGTAGGCGATATAGTTCCCCACAGCCCGGTGATAAAGATATCTTATAGCACTCCACAAGGGAAAGGGGAGGTAATGAAAATCCCATCTAGAGTTCATGGTTCTGTGAAGCCCTTCTGCCCCAAGCAGCTGATGCAGAATGGGGTCGGAGAGCATGACAACAGCCGTGAGACTAGGAAAGAAACACGATCTGCTATTGAGTCCATACGGACTGGCCTTACTGTGTCTATCCCCAAACTCAAACTCCCAAAGCTGACTGATCTGGACATTCCTTCACCCAAGATCCGTTTAAAGTCCCGTGGGGATGGTGTGGAGCGTGTGTCTGTGTATGAGGCAGAACTTGTAGGGGCGGCAAGGCGCAGGAGTCCCAGGATTCCTAGTTCAGGGCTGGCTCGCCCTGAGGATTCCGTGGATAAAAATGCCCTGGAGCTGTGGTCAGGTGAAGAAACTGAGCGCCATGGTGACCTAACGCTCCTAATTAACTTTGGTAAGCGCAAGGCAGATTCATCCAGCCTTTCGGTGTGTAGCAGTGACAGCCTGGACGAGTCTAAGTCATTTAGCTCCGATGGAACTTCACCAGAGTTGTGCGAGCTAGCACCTGGTGAGCATGTTATAGGCGTGTCATCCTCTGTGTCGACGACATCATCAGCATCACGGGCTGAGGGTAGGACGGTGCCACCACTGACTGTGAGGTTACACACACGCAGCATGAGCAAATGCATAACGGAGGAGGGGCACGCTGTAACCGTTGGTGATGTGGTGTGGGGTAAGATACACGGTTTCCCCTGGTGGCCAGCCAGAATCTTGAGCATTAGTGGCACACGGCGAGAGGAAGATGAGGCAGATGCACCATGGCCTGAAGCCAAAGTGGCCTGGTTTGGTTCACCCACCACCTCACAACTCTCTGTGGCTAAACTTTCACCCTTCCGCGAGTTCTTCCGGGTGCGCTTCAACCGCAAGAAAAAGGGTATGTACCGGCGAGCCATCATCGACGCTGCAAAAGCAGTGGGTCACATGAGTTCTGAGATCACCTCTCTGCTGTCACACTGCGAGACATAGGTAAGACATCAGCGCTTAGGTTGTTTTATGATCATTTATAACACAATTGTCTAACGGTGTGAAGTCCCAGTCAAATTTTCTGTGCATCTTGTTAGTTTTTCCCAAAGATCTCTGTATAGTGTGGTTTTCCCTGGAGAAGCAAATATGACTCCTGTAAATGAGTCTGGTGTCCATGGAGTGTTTAGCCTATTGGGCACCAATAAAACATTGGTACTATAATTCCAACCATTATTCAATATTTACGTCCTTATATTTATTGTAACTAAACACTACATATCAGGTCATACAAAGCATGTTAGGTCATGTGCTAGTGTTAGCTAGGTTGGTTGCTTGCTTGTAATTTAATTACTTTTATGTTTTATCACATACAAACAGGTTTGTATTTTAAGCCTGCCAGCCTCAGACTAGTGCAAAAAAAAAAAAAAAACCCACAAGGAAAATGGCTAGTACAAGGTGTGGGGCCTGATCTAGGACAGTGTGCAGGTCTCGTCAGTTTTAGGGATTACTAAAATTTGCCTTTCTCACTGTAAGTATTAAAACTGAAAATGGCTGAAATTGCTGTGCTAAATGCAGCAGTGCAACATTTCTGTTGCACAAGCAATAGCAAGAAATTCGGACATCTGCTCTAAAACATTCACCAGTGCCCCAAATAATTCTTTAATTATATAAATAATAAACAAATTGTTTTCCCCTCCTGCCATAGTCATGACTAATGTGGTAAAAATGACCAATGTTTATTTAGGCCTGTAATGATAATGTAATGAAAGTAATTTTTAACCTGCTTATTTTAACATTAGCACACCCATAAACGTTGGCTTAGTGACCTCTCCACCCATTTTTCTTGGATGCCATGCATGTTTTGTCTGGAATAAAGCGAGCATGAGTGGGAAGTATTTGGTAAAATGTCTAGTCATATGATATATTTGCATCTATTGTATTCTTAAATTCAGAATGTGCTGTTTTTTTCCCTTTTGGACAGCTGAACAAGCATATGAAATGCAACTTCAATAGATATTGTTATTAGTCAGACTAGTAGCCATATTAGGTATGGTTTTAGAAGCTAAGCAGTGCGTTTATTCTGCTTAGTATTAATCTACTATTCAAACATTTTCCATGAAATATAATTATTACATTAACAGAGAATAACTAAGAAATTAAGAATATTTCTAGAACTATTTTCTTATTTGTAGCCACTGTTGCCAACAACCAGCATTATACATACATGTGGCAGCTCAGAGCGTGTTTTTCTTGACTAAGTTGCATGTTTTGGCTTTCAGGAGTGAAAGGGAGGAATGCTGGACTCTTGACTGGATTCAGGACCTCAAGCTCCCCTCCTGTCATTCCTAACCAGGAGTGCATTTACTACAGATCTCACGAGTAAAGGTGCTTTATGTTTTTTTTCACCTGCCCGGAAGGAAAAATCAGCCACCATGCCGAGCGGCTGATCGCTTGAGGGAGCAAGCAGGCAGGAACATCTGGGAAACACAAGAGAACTCTTCCTCTGCATCTGGTTTTCTATCTTCACAATTTGTTCAGGACATCTGTTTTAGTATAATGAGTAGCTCAACACTAAATCTGAATGTATTTATTGCCGGTCAAGCACAGGCGACCTTGCTACAGTCTCATACGATCGATCCCGCTGCTGCTGTTTTCTGTCAGTGTGGAGTTCTTGTCTGCCAGTGGAGTTACTACAGCTAACGAATCTATCATGGATACCATCAGCCATCCTGCTCTAGTGGCATTCACCTAGTCCACTTAAACAGGAAAAGGCAGACATCCATATGATGGTAAATATCATGACTTCCTTTAGGAACTCTTTCCTTTTTCTTTCAAAATAAGAAATGTGAAACACTTTTGTATCCTCTGCATTTCGAGATCATGGTGTAGGTCTTAAAACACGCAGTCTGTCGTCGTTGATGGATCTCTTTTCACAAGAGGGCCGAATTTCTTTAAATGCCCTCTCCCTTTGAGAATTGAACTCTCCCTCCCTGCCCATTTTTATTTTTTTTCCCCTCCATTATTATTGTTTTGATGCCCACAGGGAAAACTGTGTCATGGCTTGATTGAGAATCACAAATTTACTATGTACTTGCTTTAATTATTTAATGTGTCATGTAAAGAAAAGCACTTTATCTGTACCTTCAGTGGCCTGCTGGACACTCGTACAATGAACACTAATGTAGAGTTTTCGAGCTGTGGACATGCTCTCAGCAGCCCTTTGGTTCAAACTATCACATCCAGCACCCGGAAAGTGACTTCTTTTCTATCAGGTTTGGACATGGATGAGAAAACGAGACGCTTTCAGGAACTAGTTGTGTACACTGTATTATTGCGGTTAGTCTGTTTTGTCAACCTGCTTTTGTTTTCCTTGCCACCACCATATCTTTCTCTCGCTCTCTCTCTCTCTCTCTCTCTCTCTCTCTCTCTCTCTCTCTCTCTCTCAATGAAAATTTCCACTGGAGAAATGAACAGAAGTGTAAACCCCTATGCATCACATCTTTATTAAAGCTTTAAAAAAACATAAACCTGCTTTTATGGTACTATGAATGCCAAACCTGTCTGCTCTGAGTAGCACAGAGAATTAAAATGTTTTTATGCAGGTTTGTTTGTTTATGACTTGCTTTTCCTTCAGGTGGGAGAGAAAGGGTCTTTCTAGTCAGCATGTGACCTTTTAGGGCCTTGAGAATTTAAAAGAGACACTTCAGTGAGGGAGCATGGAAACCAGGGAGGAAAGGAAGTGGGGGAAGGGAGCCAACACAAGCAGAGGTATATTTTAAGATCACTGCTAAGCGCAAAGCGTCTCACCACTATTTCAAGGGTAGGTTCTTGTACTTTTTATATATCACTTTTCTCCTCTCTGAAAAAGTTGTTTAAGGTGGACAATTGTCAGTTGAGTGCCAGTGCAAAGGCGCTCGACCACTGTCCTCAGGTCAGTGGAATTTTTTACATGGTGTACATAAAATAAAATATACACACAGTGCTCTTGCTTTCTGGCTTGTTCTTTTCCGTATTAAAAGCAAAGTTAAAAATAACCTCAACCACAAATCTGTGCCGATGTGAGAACATTTTCTAATTCGTTACATGGGTTAACCTCATGGCTGAGAGTGTCGGATTCATACAGAGAGTTTCAGGGCTTAATCTGTATAATCCATGCTCGGAAGTCTGGCTAACCTGTGCATATCCAGGGCCATCAGTACAGTCCCAAAAACTCTAGCTGGCTAGCTAAATACATTTGTCATGTCTGTGTATTGTGTTCTTCAGTTTCTTAGAGGGCATAAGGTGTAATCTGGGTAGATGGCATGCTCGATAAAACACACAAAGCACAAAACTATATGCCAGGGAAGCATGATACAAAGTTCACTTTGAGTTGAAAAAATGGCTGACAATCATTTACTAACGTCTGACCAAATATGAGCAACCACGCTCCATGGTTCTTTCCCATAATAGGCTGCCAGCTCATGTCTGACACTGTGACAGAATGCCTTTTTTTCTTTTTTTTTTTAAAATACAAATTGGCACATGAGTTGATGTGACCCAAAAGTACAAAATTTATGCCATTCCAACACGACAGCCTTAAAACTGTGAATTACTATGACAGGATTCCCAAACTTTCAGCAGATTTACAAACTTATTTACCTTTGTACCGTAATAGAGATTCTATAGCACTACTGCCCTGCATCTAATTAAACTTTATAAGATGTATTATTTTAGCACTAGTTTTTAATAACATAGTACTTGTATAGTAGAGCTACAGCAGGATTCCTAGTTCAACGTTAACTTTTGTTGTATATTTGTCTTTTTTTTATTTGTATTTTTTTTGGCTTGAAGTATGTGACTGTTGGGCTGTTGATTTATCTACTTTCATGTAAAGAAGGATTAACAAAAAACTGAACAGACTTGTTCTTGAGGGACCTTAAACGTCGGATTGCATGGCTATATTGGGCCTTCATTTATTTCAGTACGTCTTTCATATTGGAGAAAGTTGAATGCAAAAGCTATTTTGCTCTAATTGTGGATTTCATTAGCTCCTTTTTACATTGGATGTAGTGCAACAATAAGTCTACATATTTGTAAGTGACTATTTTTTGTCGTTCAGGGTAACTCATTATTAGTAGATAAGGTCATGTAAAATTGTTTCACTTTACAATCGACTCGAATGATAAAATGTTTGAAAAACATAGTGTAGTGCAGTGTTTCTCAAATAGTGGGCGCAGCGATGCCATGGGGGGCGCGTGTGATCCAGAGGAACTGTTTTTTACTACAATCGTCCCGCTTTATGAATGCTATTTCAGTAAATCAGAGAGCACTGTTAGCACTATGTTATGCAGAGGTGTACTTATAATAATTTTATTGACAAATGATGCTATTTACAGTCACGGCAGAGAGTTGGGGGGGGAGGGCGAAATGTTTACTTCTTCCTAAAGGGGGGCGTACCAAAAAATAATTGAGAAGCAGTGGTGTAGTGTATGTCAGCTTTTTTTTTCATAACCCCATTCATTGAGGAATTCCTAGTATTCTAATAGTCGCTGTTTCCGGTTACATTGTGATTATTTTTAAGAGCTGCAAGCATGTTGGTTTTACTGTTTTTTAAATAACTAAAATACCACAATTTTTTCCAACTCCTGCATTTTTGACCTTAATATTAAACCCGCCGAACCGGTTTGCTGACTAAAGATTTCTCTTGGCTTACTTGCTAGAATTCTTCATGAGCGGTTAGTTCAAGTGGTGGCAAGTATTCGGAGTTGTGAGCTCTTCTCGCAGTCCTTTGATTACCTCGCCACTAACACTTTTTAGTAATACTTGGAAATTCCAGAGCCTCTATTATTGGTGGCTTTCAGCAATGTGGGTTTTATAAGCATTAGCACTGAGATTCTGTTTCCTCCCTTGAGCAAGGATGAGAGAAACCTGATATTTTGAGCTTTGGGACAGCTATGATTTCCATCTCCTTGTCAGAGCCCTGGGACATCTGTCATATTGGCAAGGGAGGAAGTACTGATTAAATCAAGCTTAATATCTCTCTCCCAAGTCTTTTCTTATTCTCCCACAGGTCGGTTTTCTGTGGGCACACCTTCCTTTTGCTGATGCATAAACACACACAGCCGCTCAGAGCCCTCAGCTCCATGTACACTTCCTGCTACCGGAGCTGGCACAAAGCCTAAGGTTAAGTCTAAAAATTTCGACCACATGCACATAGAGACAGCCTAAGAGGCACCGTCTACACTGCTCCCTACAGGCATGGATGGAAGTTCATCATCATGACTGATTTCCACTACACTTTTCCACTTTAAAGCATGCGGTTGTGCAGCCATTTGTTTTCTCTTCTTGTTAGTACAGCATGCAGAGATGCACTAATGTTTGAACATAGTCTGCTGATTTTTTGGCTGTCACTCTCATGTTTGATTTCTTATGTACCTTTTATAAAACATTTAATATATTTGTCCGGTATGTGACACTATACTCAACCATACACCACGATACAGAAGGAAGACAGAATTATTAGAATTATTATCCATTTTTGTTAACGTTTTTCAAAATTTTGTTGCAGAATAGTTATAGATTAAACATTTTTATCTTTTTTAAATGTGTGGCAGGAATAAAACAATGGAATTTATGAAAAATCTGCTGCTGGAGCCCTTAAATCTTGCAAATTAAAAGCATTCCAGTATAAATCTCATAGGAAAACAGGATAGCAGTTTGTGTCTCATTCAGAGGTTGCGTAAGACTGAGTACAAGTGAAGTGCTTGCTTAGAATGCTGCTTGCTAAATAAGTAATAAATAATCATTAAAAAAAATAATAAATAGACTATTTAACCCTGTAATCAGTATCATGAAGATCCACTTAGATGAAGCAGATGAAAATGCAAGCTACTATAGAGTCATACGTACTTTGGAGAGGTTCATTTTGGTGTGTACATTAGGCTTTACATTAGTGAAGTGTATTACTGTAAACATTGCAGACTTGCAATCTTTAAAACATACAAACAAGGTTTTATTGATTTATTTACTGTTGTATAGTGGACCGGCAATGGATATACTCTCCATGATCACTAGTAAATGAGTAAAGCAGGTTGTGACTTTAGCAGAGCAGCGCCAAAGTTTTGGCAACGCTCCAAATCTCTTGATGTTTCTGTCTTTCCTACTTTACTCTTTCCTTTGTGTGTCTGGCAAATGGCTAACAAGCATGCTTTACTGATCTGACCTATAGATCTGCCTCATCATTAGGCCCTTATTGATCCTGCATTCTGTAGCCACTGTGAGAGATGCTAAAAGGTCTGTCTCAATTCACCATTGTGTAATACGCTATTCACGTTCATCTCCAGATGAGCTTACAGGAATACTAGCCATTCCTAACCTCTTTATATATTTCCTTAAATTGTATGTATTATTCAATATGCTTTCATTTTACTAAGATTAGTTGTCTGTATATCTACTTTCTATTATGTTTTTTAGGGTGATCCATGTCTGGAACTGGATAATCATTACTGTCATTTCAGAGAAGGGAACGACGGAAGGAGCAATCAAGTAAAACAGAAGGAGATGCAAGAAAAAAAAAGGGGAAGAGAAATTAGAAAATGAGGTAGGAACAATAAAGGAAAGGATTAAAAAATGAGGAGAAAAAGGGGAAGGAGGAGAGGAGAATGAGGGAAAACATGGAATGAATGAGAAAAGAAGAAAAGAGAAGGGAAGGGTAGGATAAAAAAAGAAAAGGCATGAGGAGGAATGAATGAAGGAAACAAGAAAGAAAATAAATAAGAGAATAAATGAATTAAAAAAAACAAAGTGGATCATGCCGAGGTGCATTAAGTTTAAGTTACACACATTTAAGTGTCTAGATGTCAGTTACCAAGGATCGTGTGTGTCGGTCTGTCTGTCTCTCTCTGTGCCTCTCTGTCTCTTTCTTCATTTCTGTTGACCAAAGTAGCATGTGATGCTTCTGAGAGAACAGTTACCCAAATGTGTCCTTGAAGGCTGCGTGGGTGCTTGCTGTCATGATTTTTAATTTGCCCTAAATGCATACACAGCCATCCCCCTCAGCCGTAAACTCCGACTTCTTTCCTTGAACAAACACAAAATTTGTTCAAATATTAACATGAACTAGATGACCGTGTAAACAGCACAGGCTGCTCCTTAATGACTCTCAGGGCCATGCAGGTTTGGTTGCAGTGCAGTAAACTGTAAGACTTCTTGTTGCGTTCTGCATTGTGCTGTGTTTGAGTTGAGTGTGTGTATATTTAGTGTGATGGAGATGATGTACTGAGCGATTCAAAATCGTTCTCTTCAGCACAGGCTCGATGCCTAAGGCCACACACAACATCTGTCAGTATGTTAAAAGAGAGCCAGAAAATAGCCAGTGCTTCCCAGCCCCCTTCTTCCCCTGGGTGTTGAACACTTCAGCTTCTCTGGGGGGGATGGGAGCTCCTTCGGGATTTCAATCTGCACTGTTTTGAAATCCTTTGCCAGCTAGCACACATACAGACCAACCTTGATATTTTACCACAATGTATTGTAATTGTGCTTTTCTTTGTGCTGACATTTCCCCACATCTTTAGGAAAGGTCAGTCCAAAATCAGTATCAACCCCAAAGCCACCCCTGCCCTTCTTGAGTAAAGAAGCATGGTCTTTATTTAAAGACTTCTTATAATCCAGGACTTGTGGGATTTTTTTTTCTTTACTTTTTTATTTTGTCCTTCATCTCTTCTTTCCAGTTAACACATGGTGTTTGTTGGCAGAGTTCCTTTATTGAAAGTCGAAATGTCAACATCCAGGTCACCTTGTCCAATAGAAACTCCACACACGTAGCAGCCGAGTGCTATCCTGTGGTTGGTTTCATCTCTAGGAGCTCTAATGCTTTGCATTAAAGTAAAGCGTATGTAAATATCAATGGCTTCGTTACTTTATAGGAGCCAGCTGTTTCCTGCAGTTCCACTAATGAATCATGCTCTACTTTTTCCCGTAGTTAAAAAAATGCTGTGTTTGATGGTTATTACACAGTCATAGTCCGTTGTCATTATGTGGTTGATGAAGGCCAATAATGATGGGTGAAATTCCATTTCCGGCCACAGACGAAAGCGCAGCACTTCAGTGGCTATGGAAACTGATGATCTTTTCATTATGAACAAAAGCGATCTCAGCAATGAATGTAGCCACATGGGCAGAGGGGTACAGCCTGGTCAGCTTTGCTTTGCTATATAGGTGTGTGCGCGCATGCATGCGTGCGT
>JAOUQX010000033.1:14541359-14553262 GCA_028566295.1 Liobagrus marginatus
TATAATAGTTAATATTTAATATATATATATAAAATAAAAAATATCAAATTTTCTTATTGTGCTTTTTATTATAAGGAGAGCTTGTACAATTACACTATTGAGTCTCTCCATTGAAAAGATGTCCAAGATACTTTTGAGAATTACTTTATGTAATCATAGATTTGGTATTAAGATAATAAAATTCTTTAAATGCAAATTAGTCTGTATTTAAAAACAATTATCGTCGGCGGAGTGGCGCAGCGATAGCACACTCGCGTCGATATATACTCTGCGCTGTTGCATTGCAAGCGACTCAGGTTCGATTCCGGTCTGTGGTCATTTCCTGATCCCTTCCCCCACTCTCTCCCTCACCCACTTCATTTTGACCACTGTCCTGTCCATAAAGGCATAAAAAGCCCAAAAATAAATCTTAAAAAAAAACAATTATCAGACAGTTGACCATCGATCTTGCGTGGACACTTTAACACGAGTAATCCTTTTGTTTACTTTTGGCAATACATAAGATAGAGGTGTTTGAGCATTGGGGATTGATATTTAGCATTTGTCTTCTGTTTAAAGGTGTGAGATATAAGTGTTAGTCATGACCAAAATCAGAACCATCTTAGGACAACTGGCAGCTCCCAGTACTGTACATGGATTGGTCAGAAAATATTAACGACCCATGATTGCAGGCAGGGTCTCTGAATAAAATGTGCAAAGTGCATCCGGTAAAATTGACAGGCAAGCATTCCTTAAACAGCACCATCGAGACCCATCAACTCTAACACCTCTCTGTTTTTCTCGCTCTTTAATTGAGATCTAATTAATCGGCTTCATAAATGTTCACAATGGCTCATCATGTTGGTGTAATGGCAGGCCAATCGGCCGTGGCATGAGGAGTTATGAGCGGGAAATCAATAATGTCTGCTCTGACTGATTGGAGGGGGATTAATCTTCAGAAGGCAGCTCAGTACAGTATATAAGGTTTCTGTACATTTAACTGGCAAATTGTTTGAAGCTAATATGGCCACGGTTTTTTATTTTATTTATTTATTTATTTATTTTAATTTCAGGTTTAATATAGTGAATGATAGCCTTTTAAGGGTCTCTGCAACTTTTAATTTCATTATTAGTTGCATATAAGGAACTATTCTTAAGACACTAGGCTGTATGATGTTTTTACAGTAATTGTCAGCTTGGCTTGCTTATGAAGTACTGTAGAATTTACAGTGATTTACAATAAACAACTGTAAAACATATTTTTGTTTATATTACATGTCTATATATATATATTTTACTATAAGGACACAACATTTTGAATATGTGCCTTAAAGCCTTAACCAGCAACTACCTTGCACTGATTAAATCTAATCTAACACTGAATTAACTATAATAAAGACTGGTCATCTGTAACTGTGCAGTGTTTTTTTTCTCTCATTGAACGGATTAACACTCTAACACAGGCTTTGCTCCAAACTGTCCCAACACACACGCCACTATCACTTAGTCATTGTGTATCAGATCATTTATAACCGTTTAAGAGAATCGATAACCTTTGATGAAAGAAGAGCTGCCCACATAAGTTGTAATGAGGATGTTTGTCGGACCGCACTAGGTGACCTTTAGCGCACTCTTCCTATAGCGATGGGCCTCAACCGAAGTGGGCACTTTCGACAGAAGCCCCGCACTTATCTTTACTGTAACATCTTTACACTGATGTAACAGTCATAACTACTTTAATGCATAATACATTCATGACAGTGTTACATTATACTGTGCAGCCTTCATGATTAAAGACCTTTTTTATTTACTAGCTTTTTTTAGGCAGTTGTGTGTGTGTATACGTGTGTGTGTATGTGTGAGCGTTTGTGTGTGTGCGTGGCATGTGTGAGCGTGTGTGTGTGTATGTATGTATACAGTATGTGTGTGTGTGTATACAGTGTGTGTGTGTGTGTGTGTGTGTGTGTGTGTGTGTGTATGTATACAGTGTGTGTGTGTGTGTGTGTGTGTGTGTGTGTGTGAATGTAAAGTAGGGTCAGTACAGATTTCCTTAGCTAATCCCATCATTGAGGGATAATTCACTGCTCATTTTCATATGCTAAGACTATACAGAGATTAAAGCAATGTATCTCACAGACTCCTCTGTCAAGACATACACACACATACACACACACACACTTGCTCCTTCAGCCACCCACAGATCGAGATGCTTTAAATCCACTTAAAACAATCTGCCATGAATTATCATTCCTTTAGCACACAGTTATACTAATTCCTGATCAGTATGCTGTATATGCTCGCTACATAATAGGGGATTGGTCATGCTAGTATTCCCAATAAAATATCATTTGTAATTAATACCAGTAATAAATATACTTAAAATGGACCATAAATGATGTATATTTAGAACCGGTGTCCTACCTCAAACAAACATACTAGTATTTGGAGCATTGATTAAATTGTGACAGTAAAAATACACACATTAACATGTTTCTGTGTTTGATTGATTTCCTGATCGATTGCTTGCTTTATAGTATTTAATCACAGTTAAACAAAGGCTTTCTGTAGGTTGCTGTTTATCAGTGAGCACATGAATAAGGATTTCAGCCTTGATCCCCACTGAGTGGTGTCACTTTTCACTCCTCATAATGAGACTAAAACGGTCTTGGCACAAGCAGATGTGACACTTAGTATTATAAGTGGCCTAAGTTTTATCTTCTATTAATTGTTAACTGGGACAGAAACGGTGAGAAAAAAAAACAACATCACAAAAGATGCTGATCATAATAATATACTAATAATTGAAGCTCTGAATGATTACTGACATTTCATTTTCAGATCCTATTTATCACATACACATACATGCAGTGATGATCCATTAGTTCATTAGATTTTATCAT
This sequence comes from Liobagrus marginatus, assembly GCA_028566295.1. NCBI lineage: Eukaryota > Metazoa > Chordata > Actinopteri > Siluriformes > Amblycipitidae > Liobagrus > Liobagrus marginatus. The sequence goes on from JAOUQX010000033.1 coordinate 14,544,239, forward strand.
AGAAAATCATGAATGAGTGATTTTTTTCGTTCTTAAATCTGTAATCCTGAGCTTTTAGTTGGCTTTCGAATGGTCCAGTTGTACAACCTGGAGAGTGAAGTAAAAGACTATATCTTGTGCATGGGTGTGCACGGATACACATCATTTCAGAAAGTCTGCTCAGCTCTATGGGGGTGTGGTCTGTTTTAAATGATGAGAAATTTCTGCTTGACCGACTCTCTAGTTAAGTCAAGGACAGAGGGAGGGTTTCTGGTGAAGAAAGCTAAAAGCTTAACCCAACGTTAAAATGCCTTATTTAAATACCATTGTTTTGCATTCTGTATTTAGTTTCTGGGCCAGCAGTCATCAACATGCAAGGTTTCTGTAAATTAAATTTTACTGACCATCATTTAGTAGATTAGCCAGTCTTAGTTATTAGCTATACTGTCATTTTTACAGCAGTAATTTTTGCGAGCATTAAAAAAAAGATCAGTTTCACTGTGTGTGTGTGTCTGTGTGTGTGTGTGTGTGTGTGTGTGTGTGTGTGTGTGTCTGTGCCTGTGTGTGTGTGTGTGTGTGTGTGGTTACAATGATTTGAGTATCTCTGCCTTTAGCCCTTTAAGGGAGATCTTTTCTTGGGCTTATTCATGGCTCAAAGCAGCTTAAACCCTGTAAAGCGCATTAGTTTGAGGCTGTAAAAGGAGCGCTGTGAGCTGCCGCTTGGACCGAAATTAGCAAAAGATGGAGCGATTTGTTAGAGCTTAGAAAGCATCCAAATGGAGGAAAGAAAGGAGGGGGAGACTGAGGGAAGCAAGAAGGTTTGCTTCTCTCTTTTCTGCCGCTGTTTGTTTTCATCCGAAGCGCAGCTCTGTGAGCTCACCGGCCTGATTTGTGACATTTTCTTCTAAAGGGCCGTCTTTTTCCTCTCTGTTCTATTGGCTTGACCTAATTAACTAATCTGTGCTTTGAATTTCAATCAGGGCTGCAGGATGGGAACCAGCAGGACTGGCTTTACCTCATTCAAATGTCTTCAAACACAGATGGTCAAATGTTTAACTAATTGTTAAAGAGACTTGACAAAAGGGAATTTAGCCGCACACACAGTTTTCGGGGGTCAGGACAATACTGGGACATAAAGAGGACCAGAGGGACATGATGCACTTTTCTCCATTTCTGCTACCTCAAAATCATTAACATGCATTGAAGGTTATTTGGCTGCTTTAGACTCTATTATGCTGTAAAGGTCCTGCTTTGCTTTGCTTTGCTTTGCTTTGGCAACATCCTGTGTTAGGTGTGACGGATGTTGCGGTGTGGCCTCACGAGGGTTGGACTAAATTTGTTTCAAAAAAATTCCTGCTCACATAACATAATAAAATAACCTCAGTTACTTTACAGCTATTAATAAGACAAGCTGTAGCGGATAAGTTTTATTTCTCACGAAGGCTTAACAGTAGCATTTGGACCTTGTTCCATTCATTAATGACCCCTGCTTTGTTTTAAGGTGTGACAGGCATGAAATATACTTATATCCTGCTTTGTATGGAAGTCAGTAGGCTTTTTAAAAAAGGATATTCACACTAGATAAGACTTCTAAACTTCCTAAAGAGGTTTTGATTAGACTTGATTAGAATTTCTAATAGGTAAATGGTCTGGCGTAGGGAAGTGGTAGCTCAGTGGTTAAGGTTGATCCAAAGACCGCGGTTCGATTCCGAGCACCGCCAAGCTACCATTGCTGGGCCCCTGAGCAAGGCCCTTAACCCTCTGGATTAGAGCATCTGCTAAATGCTGTAAATGTAAACGGTGCAGTGGTTGTATACCCAGAAAATTAATTACAGAGGAAACCAAAGTGCATTTAAAAGCTCTGTATGTTGATGATTGTGTAACATTGTGTGACTATTTGGAATTCTACATTGTTAAACAGCTTCTCTAGTGAAATTATTTAAAATGATTTACTTTGAAATGCAAAGTTCCTACTATAATCTGCTGAAACAGTGATTATTTGATTTTATTTTACTTTATTTTATTGTTGGTGAGCCTGTAGGGTTCAAAATGACCGAAATTGCAGAATTAAATTGAATTAAATGACCGAAAAGCTAACAAGTAATATATAATACAGTATGTCTAAAACAACAGTGTGTAGATTTTCAGTCGGACTTTTCATCTTGTAGAGGAAGTTCATCCAATATGAATGTAAATATCTGTAAACCTAGTTGTTATTCCTATTATTAACATCATTTATAATATCTGTGTGTGTGTGTGTGTGTGTGGCTGCAGAGTCTGTGTTCTACAGCCACCATGCAGACGGTTCGAACTGCAGACACTAACGAAGTGGACAAGCTCATATTCCGGGAGTCTGACAATGACCACAAGGTGAAGAGTACAAACCATTAAAATACTTTTATTAGAAATTTTTCACCATAGCTCAAAACAACTGTTACAATATAACAGCAGATCATCTTGGAACACTAATGGTTCCACCAACTCGATTTAAAAAATTGACATTTACCGTGTGCTAAGATGGTTTTAAACATCTTTTTGGAAATGTTGTAATTTTGACCACTGCAGTTGATACACTGGCATCTTTTGCTATATACGCTTTTTATAAATGTAGCTTGGGAAAGAAATATATTTACACTTTTCTTAAGTTAAAAATCCAGTGCCAAACCCAGGTTGTAGTTGCTTAATTAGCTGTTCGCTAGAATCAGACAGAGCATCGTTCGACAAGCTTTCCCAGACCACCACACACACACACACACACACACACACACACACACATTGAAATGTACATATAAACTCCCCAAAATATCCTAAACTCTCCTGTGACGTTACAGTACAATGTTGCTCTTGTTAGCATGGAAGCGCTTAGCACAGATTTGACTCTGTATTCTATCTTGTAGGTTGTGCTACAACTCGAAAAGAAGCTTTTTAACTACATTAATCAGGATGTTTTCCGGGAAAACAATGGGACACTGGTGAGTTATGTATTCTTTGTTTAGTATAATACCTCAGTCTTATATCAATCATTAGGGTCTGTATATTTTTAGTCTGATGTCAGTTAGAGATGTTTAGAAAGTGCAGTCCCGTGTGTGACACAGAGATAAATCTATTTGTGAGAATTTAAGAGGTGCTGGTGTGTTTTTGACACACACTTTTTCACACTTTTCATTCACATTTGTTTTATGAACAAAAAGAGTCTGACCTCACTTTTATAAACACGGGTAAATGTCCTAGTAAGCACTCATTAAAGAAAGTGGGTGCGCGCGTGGGTGCGTGTGCGCGCGCGTGGGTGCGTGAAAACTTGTTTTCATGAATTTAAGAGGACACAATTACTGGTATTAGGATGTTTTATGGGGACAAGTCCCCATAAGTAAAATAGCTTCAAAATCATAATAAACAATGTTTTATTAAAAATATAAAATGCAGAATGTTTTGTGTGATGTGTAGGTTAGGGGTAGGGTAGGGGGGATAGAATGTATAGTTTGTACACTATAAACACAATTTATTCCTATGGAATGTCCTCACTAGGATAGCAAAACAAGTGTGTGTGTGTTCTGTTTTTTTCACTGCGAAACAGTAAGATAAATGGCTTGATGGCTTGGGAGAGATAATCTGATGGTCATGTTCTAGTTAAACATACTGTCTTATGAGCCTTATAAAACAAACTACCTTTCCAAAACGATAAATGTTCCTCCTCCCCTTCCCTGGTGGCGTGTTGAGGGGGGTAAATAAATAAATAAAACTCCATAGCATCTTTCATCAACTACTAGACTTGTACCGGCTTGACAGAAATTTAATTCGAGGCAGCTCTTGAAAATAATTATTGTATTTTGAGAGGAGTAATCATTGGTGGGGACATGATTGAATGTGTCCATGCCTATTGACTTTTTCTATGATTAATAGCTTTGTTTAGTCGATATTCCCATCGAAATTGTATAATTAATTATCCGGGTAGCTGTCAGGTGCAGAGGATGGAGAGCTCTGATGAGGATTTGCAAAGATTAAATTTTCCGGAGACCGCTGTGTCGAGGGGGCGTGGGGTTTGCTGCTTGGGGAGAGGAGTGTGTGTGTGTGTGTGTGTGTGTGTGTGCGCGCGCGCGCGCGCGAGTGCCACACAGCTGAAACGCTCAGCAATCGAGGACTGTGCTAAGTGTACTCCCCCACCACCACCCTCAATCTCTCATCTTCTCATTGATTTTGTTTTAGTATCTCTTTATTGTAACTTTATCTGTTGTAGCTGCCCAGCCGGTGGGACGAACGAGAGCGAAGGGAGGGAGGAGTGGAGCAAGTGATGAACTTTTCTGTCAGGCTCCTCGTGCTCCTCGCGTCCTCGGCATCGCATTTTTCAAACTGCAAGAGTTTTTAAGAGTCCAAATAAATAAATAACATGGCCCTTCTGCGTAGGTCCAGCCATATTTTATCTGTCAGGCGGCAGAGCAGCACTTATCTAATGCGAGTCCGGTGTTCTGCAAGCAGGAATGGACAAACACACTGTTCCAGTGTTTTTCCTCTGACAGTCAGGACACACACACACACACACACACACGTGTGTGTAAGACTAAAGCACAGCCCAAAACGTTACCATTAATCGCGCCTAATTAAGTGTAAAACAAAATTTAAAATTTATTCCTTGTCAATAAAAAAATATTTAAAATAATACATAAATTATTATTTATTACATAAAACAGAAATTTTTCAAAAAGGAGCAAATAGTTAGTTGAGGCAAAACAAATTTATTCAATGTTTCTCGTAACTAAGATGGCATTTTGGTATTGTTTGCATGATTGGTATATGATTGTACTGGTATTTATTTATTTATTACGTATTTCTGTTCGTTTGCATGTTAATAATATTTTTTTTTTAATTGGCTTTGAAATTAATTGTTTATTCTTTATATAATATTTATTTACTACTTATCTAATGTTTTTTTTTAACTAAGTTTTTTTGTTTTAATTACTACATATTATATAAATTATATATTATATAGTATTATTATTTTATTATTTATTTTGGGGGGATTTTTTCATGCATGCCCCTAATAAATTTCCAAATTATTAAATTGCAATGCTGACGCAGAGGTGTTTAGGAGGTTGGCGATCACCCTCAATCCTCTCCTTTGTGTCGGAGCTTGACAGTATATCGTTTTGGCACAAAATAATGAATCTATCATAAAAGTTGGGCGCCATATTGGCCCTGCAATGAAGGCAAAGTGTGCGGCGTAAAAATCAAATTAAATGACCTCTCACCCAGCTCTTATTGATGGCGTTTAATGGCGGCCGGCGTTGTCAGGGCCATATTTGACAAAGTATAAATCAAAGCACAATTATGGCAAGGGACATAGCGTGAGCTGCCAGAAAGCCAGGAGAACGTTTCACTGCACAGTTTTTTAGAAAGGCTCGGCTCCCGTGCAATCAAAGCCACCATGATTTACACGGCAGCGCCTATTGAGGCGAAGTGCACATTTTGAGCTAATGCTGACGTTTATTTTTATTTCTGCTGGTACTTCTTCATTTGAGCCCTTCTCTTTTGCCCTGGCCCTGTGATCTCGGTGCCCTTTTCGAGCCTCAAGGTCAGCATCAACTGATAAACAGTGCAAGCCTCTATAAAACAGCAGGCCCTTGAACTTGGACGCAGCTCCATTTTTATCGCCTACCATCTGATGGTCAAATCATTCTGCTTAATTGAGCCACGATGAAATGGTGTGTGAAATTTCGGCGCTCTGGCTGTCCTATTGAATGAACTACTTCCATATACGTAATCTCACTTCTCAACAAATCGCACTCTTGCTTTATACCCACCTCTGACTATACTAACGTTACTGTTCACTTCACTTAGGTTTATCTCAGAGGTAAGACGTCCTGTCCTAAGCAATACACACATTGTGATTCTCCTGGGCATACATAAAACCCATTTTATATATGCACTCAAGCATGTAGTTTGCAAAGTGTTTGTGTGTGAGAGAGAGAGAGAGTGTGTGTGAGTGTAGGCATGTCCAGCAGCTCTGCTAGTGTGATGGATGCTTCTCTTAAAGCACAAAGCCAGTCCAACGCACAACACAAATAGGACACACAATGGACAGTAAGGAAACGCAGGCATATACAAGAGCATATAGATATCTGTCCCTATATAGATGTCCCGCCTCACACATACACACACACACACACAGTTGAGGCAGTGATGCAGGTGTCAGTTGTACCTGTTGGTCTCTTCCATAATTAATGTGTACACACACAGGCTAATTATTCTGTTCTGCTTTGATTAATGACTTTAGCTCGTCTCAGTCATCCCTGCATCTGAGTCGGGAGCTCAACTCCCTCTCAGTGTGTGCAGCTGGGAGAGAGCATGATTGATTAACACCACACACACACACACACCCTCTTCTGTTAGGAAAAGTCAGTCACTTACTGTCATGTGTGTTCACAGCGGCTGGTGTCAAAGGACACAAACACACATTAATACACATAAATGCCACACACCCCAAAAACAGACATCCATACATACACACACACACACACTCACATCCCTACACATAATATCTCTCAAATACATGCACAAAGATACACCCTTAAACGCACACAAACACCAAACAAACAAAAGTACCTTGCCACACACACACACACATCTATACACACTCCTAAAAATGTGGTCAGTTCCTTGTCCACGCTCCTGATAACATGCTGTAGGATACACCTTCAGTCATGAGAAAATGAATGTACACTCTTCTTCCAATTGTATAAAAACGGTGTAATGTAGTCTGTTCGTATTTGGCAAAAGTAATATTGAAACAAGAGTCGGTTTTCTTTTTCGCTGTTCAGATAACGAGTTACTGATGTTTTTGGGATCATTCATATTTTATTCTAATTCAATATGAAATTTCATGCTCTTTCCACAGCTTTTAGAGTTTGATAAAGAGAAAGCTGTCTTTAAGGATCGTCTGCATGAGCTGGAGATCTCCTTTCCTCCCAGGTATGAACTCCACCTCTATCCTTCTTCACTTCCTCTTCATTGCCTTTTATTTATGTTTTTATAAATGATTATTCTCATTTCTTCTCCTCCTCATAATGAATATCTGTCCCGGGTGCTTATTCTGTATAAACGGTTTGTTGAATAATTATTAGAGAGCTATTTCATTTCATTAACGATAACTCATTGAGAATGAATTAATCAAATACAGAAGCGTTCTGTTTTGTTTTTGGTGTTGCGACACCGAGAGATTACATTTACATCATTTGGCAGACGCTCTTATCCAGGGCCACTTACAACTGAGCTGTTGAGGGTTAAGGGCCTTGCTCAGGGGCCCAGCATTGGTAGCTTGGCGGTGCTGGGAATCGAACCCCGAACGTTCTTTGAATCAGCAGTCCAACACCTTAACCACTGAGCTACCACTTTCCCTTCTACCATCCTGGTATCACAGCATGAACACACTCTATATGTTGTACATTCTATGCTGCACGATACCTGTTGAATACCCCCACCCCACCCCAAACTCTCTTGGAGCACATTTATATCTATGGTATCTGATGACATCTCATTTGCGCCATCGGTACGGACAGACGGCAGATTTTCCTCTCTGTGCTCCTAAATTAACATCCCTATTCTTTTACCCGATCGTTCTTATGTGAGGCAGAACAGCATTAATATTCTGTCACAGTCATTCTCTGTGTGTCCTCTTCTTCAAACAAATGAATGTACAATTAGGCCTTTCAGATAGGCAGCAGGGGAGCAGGAGTGCCCAGAGCAGCGGCCCGACGCGTCGCACCGCTAATGGTGCTTGACCTTTGGCGTCAGCGCTGACTCAATCAGTGTAGATAATGAAACGATGTAATCAAACAATAATTACTTGATAAACTGCTCCACTAGCTCTTCTGAGGGGGGCCGTGGGCGATGGGAGTGTGTGTGCACACGGCATACGTGTGTATCTTTAGACCTCTGTGTCTTAATCAGCTAACTCCATTTACATGGCTTTGCATAAGTGACAGGTGGATTTATGGGGCTTTTACACTGTGTGACTTTTGCTCTCATCTGTCTCCAGTATATAATCCCGAATCATCTTGCACGCCGTGCTGAGAAATGGCATAGTGTGAGCAGAGGATGCAAATGATCCTCTCGCGCCACTGCCTGTGATGAATCAAAAATCCACAGCCATTAAGGAGTATATAAAATTTGATTTGATGCAAGTAGTGTCTGGTACAAGCCACATTATTGTCAGAGGTGAGAGTAAAGACACAGCTTAGTTAAACTTAAACAGCTGCTACACACACACACATAGACACACACACACACACAAACGCCGAACACCCTCCTGTTAGATACGCCTTGTGCTTCTTGGGCAATCAAGCACTCAGTTATTGTTCTCCATCACATGGACAGCCCTGGAACACCCCTGACCATCTGTGGGGGTATTGCACAGGGCTATAGAACAACACACACGTGCACACACACACACACTTTTTTTGCTATATAAGTGTGGACATTCCATAGGCGTAATGGTTTTTATAGTGAGTGTACAAACTGTACATTCTATCCCCATACCCTGCCTTTACTCCTAAAACTACACATCACACACACACACACACCGCTACCGTACCCCTACTCCTAAACCTACACATCTCACACACGCACATACACCCCTACCCAACCCCACTGCACATCACACACAACAATCTGCATTTTTACACTTTTGATAAAATATTGTTTAGTATGTTTATAAAGCTATTTTACTTATGAGGACTCATGAAATGTCCCTTTAAAAAGGGTTATATCGTAATACGAGTAAAATAACCATGTCATTATACACATTTGTGTCCTCGTAAATTCATGAAAACAAATTCACACACGCACACGCACACTTCATATTCACCTCATTCTCAGCTTTATCTGCAGGAAACCCCAATCTGTACATTTAGGCATGTCATTTATGGTAGTTCTTTATTATATTAAGAATATTAAACAATACCCACATAACACACACTATACAGTGCCTTGCGAAAGTATTTGGCCCCCTTGAACTTTGCGACCTTTTGCCACATTTCAGGCTTCAAACATAAA
>JAOUQX010000033.1:14558167-14575998 GCA_028566295.1 Liobagrus marginatus
TTTGATATTAATATTAATATTTGGGTGTAGAAAGTCGACTTATACACCGGCATATACGGTATATATTGTGACTATTGTCCAATAGCATTTGGACTGCTCTGGAATGACACTGTTAAATTGTAAATGCTATGGCATTAATCATTGCAGTGAATAGCATGAGACCATTTATTAGCTCCCAGTGGTATGTCTTGTTTAAATGTTTGTGTCAGTCCATCTGAAAGGCATCTTTGTTTTAGCGCATGGGTCACGGACGACTGAGGTTGATTACCAGCTTGAGACTAGCTTTGTTAAGGATAGTTTGGTCTGTGTACTGCTTTTGTAAGCTTTTGAAATGACATCTTTTGGATTATTTTTAATAATTGTTTTATCATTTATGTGGGTAATGGCTGATCCGAAGCCTGGGTATAAAACGAGAATACACCCTGGAGAAGTCAAGAGTATGGCATAGAACAACAAACACATTGTTGTATAACATACCCAATCCACCTGAGATCAGGTTTTTGGGAGGCAAGACGTCACTAAAACAGGTACCTCAGTGGTTAAGGTATTGGACTGCTGCTCTGAAGACTGGGGTTCAATTCCTAGCACCACCAAGCTACCACTGCTGGGCCCCTGAGCAAGGCCCTTAACCCTCAACTGCTCGGAAGCAAGTTGCTCTGGATAAGTGCGTCTGCTAAATGCTGTGAGCTAGCTATTTTGAGAGTAAGAAGATAGCAAATTACAATCAGGAATAAAAAAGTATATACAGATCATTTATATTGATGTGGTTATGGTATGACAGTTCTAAAAACATTTATTCCTAAATTTCCTAAAGCTATAGTATGGTTATGACGAGAATTGCTTTTGTTATTTTGCATTTTTAGTTATTTTTAATATGTACTTCGGCAAAAGACAGTAGGTAGTAGGTGACTACGTAGAACAATAATACTGCATATGGTTTTAATAACTTTTTGTATTATAGGAACATTATCTGGTCATTCAAAAGATATCATTTCCAATTCTGTGACATCTCTTTATTTTGTCAACAATTTACATTTAATTGCAATAAAAACACGTGTTCTCTCGTTTTCTCCTAACTTGACTACAATTAACATGACTTCAGTCTTATTCTGTATCTCTACCTTCGACTAGCAGCACTAAGAATCAATCCAAGCATAGCACCTCGGTCAGGTGACTGCCATCTTTAAATACAGTTTATGACCCCTAACCTTGATTCATTAATAGCTCGTTTCTTATCAGCGTTCCTTTTCCTGTCTGTATTAACCAGTTTATATTGCCCTGATTACACACAGTCCGTCTCAATGCGCCTTTGTTTGACTCGTCACTTATTTGTCATTGTGTTGCAAGAAAATGGATCTGATAGGATGTGGAACAGTTTTAAAAAAAAACGGCCAACAGAACACACACACACACACACACACACACACACACACACACACACTCCTTGTCCCTATGCTGCTCAGACATGCAGGGCTAAGACAGTGACATTAAGAGCAATAATGTCAGGAGTCAGTCAGACATTAAAATCACTGTCAGAGAGGAATCACTAAGTGCTTTGGGGAGTTGAGCAAAGAAGCTGTGTGTGAAATCCCTCCGGAATACACACAGATGGCATTTTATCTCCAGAGGTTCATGCCTTTTCCTACTCCTCAAGGAACTGTAATGGTAGCTTATCAGACTTATTGTTTGTGCTACTGTTTAAGTGTTCCTATAGATACTGTTATTGCACACAGCAACCTGTTGCTCTGCATCTTTCTCTTTCTCCCCCAAATACACACAGGTGGATAGTTGTTGAGTTTATCGCAGGCTATTAATTAGCCTAATTAGTCTTGCCATGGGCAATAAGGGTCTGATAGTGGCTGACGGTCTCCGGTTCTCATGCCCAGGCCGGCCGTTTACTCTGGCAGATACGTTTGTGTGTGCTAATCACCCACATCCATCACCTCGCCCTACTGCACTGAACCGCTGTTTGCTGTTGCATTAGAGCAGTGTAATCTAGATCAGCTCTATCTGAGTGAGCAGGCACGTGTTTGTGGGTGTGTGTGAAAGTGGGAAAGAGATCCATGAGTGGACATTGAAACAAATGGACACGGATCATTTCATTAATCTAAAGCCATGCTGATAACTCTGTGACTATACAGAGGTTTCATTAATGTGGTGGGTTTTCCAAAACAGAAATAGACTTTATATAGGCGTGTATTTTTAACAGTTGTTGCTCTCATTGTGATGCAGCAGGTATACTTGCCCCAGGGTTCCTGGTATGATTATGAGCTCGGGTTAATGGCTGTGTTTTTGTGTTGGCATGACTTTCCTGCAGGCTCTTCAACTGCTGGACTCGTTCTGCTTGATTGTGTGAATAAACGCCCGTGTAAATACGCACGTGAATGTGTAACGTAAACATGTGAATATCCAGATGTTTTACGCTTTGCTCCCGATATTATTTGTCATAATTATCTAAAAACTTGTTTAAAACTAGTAAAACTTACCTTTCTTACTGAGCGACTTGGCAGCGTAATTGTTGTATATTATGCAATACACAAATACAAATTATGCATAGAATAAAGAAAGGCATGACGGTCTGTTGTGTGGACTGTAATACTTGTGCACAAGCCCAGACAGCTTTAACATATTGATTAATCTAATATACTTTCATTTCTTATATATGTAGGTGGCACTGCTTGATCAGCCTCAGTTATTGATCTTGATTCTTCTTGTTTCGGTTGTGTTGTTCATCCTGAAGAAAGGCTGCACTGTGGTCACTTAGAAGACCCCCACCCCTTACTCTACCCGCCAAAATTCCCACACTCTGCATCTCTATCCCTTTTGATTTTCCTTTTCCCTCTCTCTATCCTCCTGTATCATGCACTCGGTCTTTCTTCCTAACCTCTTTCATCCAGGGAATCATCTCTTTAACACCTCTTTAACATACCAAAACACTCCTTCATTTCCACATGTTTAAAGCACCATCAATGCTAATTGCGCCAGGGTCCTGTGCAAAGCCCCCCAACTGGCTTGTGTTTGTCCACCCGGTCAGGGGGCTGTGTGTTAGCCGGATGTGCGTTAAGCAGCTCTGCCCGCCTCTGCCCCCTGACCCTCTCGAGTTTGCCATTACCATGGAGTTGGCCAGAGAGATGGAGTGCTAAGTGGCAGCTGTGGAGGACCCGGGCTGCATGGGATGAGCTGTTGCCAGGTCTCTGTTTACACAGCCAATTCTCCTTAGTTAAATGAAGGGATTCATTACAGCAGCCTGTGTGATATTGTGTGTCTTTTCTGGTCAGTTGATCTAAGCAAGTGACTGTGTCCTAGCAGCTGGAGTGATGGCGCTTCAGAATTCTGATTCGGTTCATTCATTTTAATAGACTCTGTTTACTGTCTGTGGTTAATGTAAAGCATCTATATACGCGCGCTTTCAATTAGTATGAAGGTACATCCACCCAGGAAATCAGCACATTTTTACTAAAATGATATGTTGCTTGTCCCAAAAGTATCTGCACCTCATCTGTACAGCGACTCTGATTTTTTTTTTAATTGATTTCCATTTTCACATATTTATTTTGGCACCTTGATTTTCGTTTTTATAGGAATAGTGTGTGTAGAGTTTTGGCAAAACTTTCTACCAAGTTTCACCAAATGTGATGGTGCTAATGGAAGAATGCATGTTATGTTGCAGATGATCAAAAGAAATTGTCCCGGAGTCATTACAAACTAACGGATAAGGAAACCATATATCACTGTTCTGGAAATATGTGTGCGCAAATGTAAATGTAAAAATCATTTAAGTTATTTTGCATAAGAAGGACTGGTATTAATGCGTAACGAAAAAAGTAAATAAATGAAAATACCATGAACAAGTATACACTTGGAGGGGAAGCATATTACCACAAATAACTAGCTTTAAATCAAAATTTCTTCATCGTTTGTAGCCTGGCAGCCGCTATTCATTTATTTCTGTATTCTTTTTTGTGTCAGTGTTAATAGTCTTGATGCATTTTGTTTAAACAATTGTTTGTCCGTATACTAAGTAATACTGTCGTTTGTGTGTTTGTAGCTACCCGTACAGTGAAGACAGCAGTCAGGGGAAGCAGTACATGAATACACGATGCCCTGCTTGGTGTGACCGCATCCTTATGTCTGCTTCTGCCAAAGACCTGGTTGTAAAGGTCAGTCCAGTCTTAATTAAATCTGCATTCATACAGTTAGTTACACCATGCATAAACCACAGAACATATGAAAATGAAACCGAATCATGTGTTTTTTCATAAAGATTGACCTGGTTAGGTTGTTAAACACAAATCTTGCATTAAACCTAATGCAATTTAACGTGTTGGAATGTTTAAGTTAAAAAGTAACGTTGGACCACTGATCAAAAGATCATGCGTTCAATTCCCAGCACTACCAAGCGTCCACTGCTGGGCCCCTGAGCAAGGCCCTTAACTGCTCATTTGGATATATATAGAAATGTATCCATATCCAAAATCCATATATATATATATAGAAATGTAAGTAGCTCTGGTTAAAAGTTGTCTGCCAAATGCCAGACATGTAACAGTAAGTTAAGTGATTTAGTGTGCTTAAATATTGGTCCCTGTCTTTACTCCTTTTAGGACTGTATCCATCAACTTACCCACATTTCTATCACCGTTCTCTCCAGCTCTCTCTCACCGGTAGTTCGTGCTGTGCCAGGGTCACAGATGGAGCAGGCACTGAATATGTAAACTTTAATCTGCCATGCAAAGCTCATTGTCCACACTGGCAGGATATACAGGCCTGCTCTCATAGAGTGCCAGGCACTCATGTCTGCTTTATAAAGCTTCATAAGTCTTCATCGAGCCGGGCAGACCTCTGTTACTTTGGCTGCTGTCTCTGAGTCAACTTGCATCCAGCCAGGCCAAGCGCTGATCTCATCCATAACTAGAACAGTAAACTCCTTTTCTTTCTTTCCATCCTCTCTGTCTCTCCCGACTTGGCAGTAACATCTCCTTCACATAATCTGCTCACAAGTGTACTTTAAGATGCAAATGCCATTTACACCTTTTCTTTACATGCACCACAAATATTGTCTTTAGGGGACCACTTGTAAAAAAAATGTTTCATAGCTACAATCGGTTAAATACAAATGCAATGTGACTGCTTTATGCTGCGACGCTTAACACGTCAAAATAAAAGATAATATTTTTGATTTGTCCAAAATAAAGAGAGGTTTCTCATGACAGATAGCGTCTTTGGTTTTAATATATTGATTTAACCAATGGAGGCAAAACACCTAAAACCTTTCAAATCCCCTCTACAGGCAATCGGACGGATCACAAAACTTGCCAGCCAGGAAAAGAAGTTTAATGATCTCAATTCAAATAAGTCATTTTCTTACAAACAAATTTGGTCTCAAACAGATCCAAAGATCACTGCACACACAAATCACCCCAGAAATGCTCTTATTCACTAGAACGACGCAATCTTTACCTGGATCAATTGCTTTCTTTTTCCTATTCTTCAATTATATGGACTTTTACAATGTCAGATACATTTTTCAGTATCATCCTTCATTAATAGTTCATTTAGACATCCTTAATTAGATTACGAAAGCTTATTAAGTGCCGAGTCTTTCTCCCTGCATCTCCTTTCATTATTCTCCTGATCTATCTTCTTGTTTATCTTTTATCTTTCTCTTTTTCCTAATGTGATCTTCTATCTCACTTTCCTCTCCATTTGTTGTTACCCTGTACGCTTCTTTCTTTCATTCTTTCTCACTCCCCAATCTTCCTATGTATCCATCTCTCTCCCTCTCTGAAAGGCAGAAGTGATACAGATTGTTGAGACATGGACCCGTAAACAGAGCTGTGCTCAGCGTCATCGATCATGCCTTGCTCTGTTAGCTCTGCGCCGTGTTATTTTCTGCTTGCCGAGCCCTAACACGCTGAAGGTTTGCCTGCAGCAGTGGGTTGAGGAGCTTCCGCGCTCTGCTCCGTAATGAAGGCTCGGTGAAGCGTGCACATCGGCGCAGCCCCGGCCCCTACCGTAATTTGTTTATCTGTCTAAAGATTACGCAGGCCGAAAATCCACAATTTTATGCTGCCCTTGTAAATTATCTAGTATCGTTTTGATGAATGTATCTGTGGCAGCAGGAGAAAAAAACCTAGCACACAAATGGGAATGTTGAAGCATAGCCTGAGATGAAACGGTAGCGTTGGTGTGTGTTTGAGGTAGGTGTGTGTGTGTGTGTGTGTTATCCGATCATTATGCAAGGATGACCTCTAGGCTCCTGTTTGGTTGGTTTAAGGTTCATTCAGAATTTATTTTGTACTTCGAAAACCCTTTTTAATCACTTTTAAAAGAATGATTTCAACATCGTGTGAAATCCATTCCATGAAGAACATAGATTGTATTGAAAGCAACGTAAGGCTGAACAGTATTAATAAAGCGTTTCTAATAAAGCACTCTGTAGGTGTAAATGCACAAGTATTTACGTGGCATCGTCAATCACTCAGGATCGATATCGATATTTTGTTCTCATATTATTTTCCTAGCTTGTCCTAACAGTGGTTTCAATGTACCGACAAAGTTATCGAACTGACAATCAAGTGCACATTGTCATATTTTTTGTTAGTACCTCAGCAGGTTTGGATATTTGCACAAGAACCAGTAATAAAACATAGTAAGTTAGTACAAATGCTTATCGTTTAGATCTTATTCTTTAGCTAAATCTGAAACTGTCATTGTTCAGATTATTATACTGATAGATATACAGATTATAGATTATATAGATATACTTAAAACATCTACTGCTAATATATTTATTTATATCTACTTTAAACTGAATTTAAATAAGGCATGCAATATTTAACAGAACAGAATTTGACATCTTTTATTCCACTTTTGGTGTGTGTGCGTGTGTGCGTGTGTGCGTGTGTGCGTGTGTGCGTGCGTGCGTGCGTGCGTGCGTGCGTGCGTGCGTGCGTGCGTGCGTGCGTGGTCGTTTTTGTAATTAGTTTAAAAATTTAAAATTGTAAATATATATATATACACACACACATTTAAAATTTGTTATTGTCTGTTTTTAGTGCAAATGCAGGCATCATTTATTCTTTCACTGTTTTACTGTTTGTGCTTGTTTTAATTTCTTTTTCACAGCCAGAGACTGAGGAGAAGTTAATAACATATGACACTATAGGAGCCAATGTCTGTATGGGGGACCACAAGGTATGCCACCTTATCTTTGTGCTGCATCTGTGTGTGAGTCTAGCTGTGACCTTAAGCTTATGCTTTTGAGCATGTGTCTAGCATCTGACTGGGAGTCTTGGGAGACTGTGTGCCCGACTGGCAGGGAGACTGTGTGCCCGACTGGCAGGGAGACTGTGTGCCCGACTGGCAGGGAGACTGTGTGCCCGACTGGCAGGGAAGGATAGGGCTGAACGATTTTGTAAAATAATCCAATTGCGATTTAGTTTGACCAATATTGCAATTATGATTTAATATGCGATTATATTTTAATCTTCTGTTTTATTCCACAAAGACAACCAACACACTATTATTATGAAACAAACTTTAAATATTTTCCTGTAGGCCTATGTTATGACGAAAGTAGGTGAAACATGAATTTATATGAATGACATTTTTATTTACTACTTTAACAAATGCCATTGTAAACATTAACAGGTGAAAGTACAGAGCTGCGTGGTAAACTGTTACTTCCTCTGAATCTGCTTTGTGAAATTGCGATTAAGAAATTGCGTTTTGTCATATTGCGATATTATTCTTATAGTTATTATTATTATACTAGTGCCCGACTGGCAGGGAGTCTGTGTGCCGGATTAAGACAGTCTCTATTCTGACTGGTAAGAAGTATTTGTACTGACTAGGAGAGCGTCTATGTGTCTGACTGACTGCTATGGAGTAAGGGTTAGGGCTACCCTAACCCTAACCCTATGCGCCCAGTGGTGATTCCAGCTTGAATGGCAAATTTCGCCCTTGAATTTGAAACCCACCCCTCCTAAAAAAAAAATTGGAATAGAATTAACAAACAAAAATCTGCACACTCTTGAGTCCCGGCCAAGTTAACTGACCTTACACAGTGACTGTATTATCACTGCCGTGATCATCACCTTTTTTTGTGCCCACAAATACCTCATCCCGCCCCCAGCAAGATTCCACCAATCTGCCACTATATGTGCCTGACTAGAATGGTTTCAATGTGTGCCTGACTGTGAGTCTGTGCCGGATTTGAGTTGAATCTCTATGCGTGTGACTGCAAGTTTGAATACGAATACTGTATATGTGTATACATGTAGGATTGTGTGTCTGACTATCGTACGTCTGTTTAAGAGGCTGAAAATGCTGACTCTGAAGCTGACTGAATTTCTGTATTGAATTTATCATGTAACAAATTTACACTGAGTTTGCCAGTTAAGCTGAACAATTTTCTCCCTAAAAAGAAAGATGGAAAACGAATGGTAAGAAACCATAGAGAAAAGACTCATCTCCATCTCGGCTTGATTAACCTCATTATGTCATCCTGATAATATAGTCAGAATTACACTAATTGTCTAGACAGCCACCATTTTTTATCATCTGACGTTTTTCGACACGCTGACATGAACATAATGTTGCACATATTGACACTTCAACATTGCAAAATGTTGATTTTCAAAGGGAAAGTACCAGCTGATTGACTTTTCCACCTGAGCCCAAATTGTGCGTGGAGACCGTGGGTCTCTGTGCCAAACATTAGCGCTTGGATGAGATACATTCAGGTCGCTACAAGAGATTTTGCATGAGCCACACGCAGCCATCAACAGCCGAGTCACTTCTGCTTTAGATATAGGAGAAGTATCCCATGTGCACACATGGAAGCATCAAACATGACCAAGCTGTTACTGATTTATTTCTTTGTTTCTTTTTTGTGTTTGTATGTTTTGCAGCCTGTTTTCCTGTCCTTTCGGTTAACCACAGGGGCAGGTAAACCTAATGCAAATAAGCACAAGTGTTGTGTCATGCAGTGATGTGGTAAATATTTTTTTCTTTCATTAATTTGTTGTTTTCTCCCTTTTTTTTGCAATCACGTCATAATATACGAGTTGCAGCAATTTGGAATGACCATGTGTGATACCTTACATTCTTTCTGTGTTTGTGTATTGACTAGACATATACTGCCAAAGAATGGAGGGGATTTCACCACAAGAGACCCTGTGAGAGACTCTGAGACAGCTGGACACACACACACTTTCTCTTTCTCTCGCCCACTCACAGAAAACCCTGATAAGACTTTTCAGCAGGACTGACCAGTCGTAGTGAAACAAATGCAAGCCATCACACCGATGGAAACGGCAGCATGTGTGCAAGCGTGACTTCAAATTCAAGAACACACACGGAACTTTAAGCACACGCTCACAAAAAAAACAAAAAAACACCGCTTATGCTGCAGTCTTCTCTCGTTGGAAACTTTTCCCAAAAACGCCAACACGGCGACAAACAGCTTAAAGGACAGCTCTTCTTATATGGCATAGCCTTGTTGCCAAAACTCTAATAGAAAATCCGAAGTACTACATATTTTAAAGACAATACTTGCGATTTTTAGATATGCCTCTACATTATATAAGATACTTCCTATCTTGTGTAAGATGTTTTAAGAAGTGCAATGCAAAAAAAAAAATGTTGTATATGTATAGTGTTAGGTTTATTTGTACATTGGATAATGATATAGTGGTGATGTTTTTTAGTACTGGTTCCTTTCTCTTTTGGCAAGCTTGTGCTGTCGTTCTCTATTCGACTAGATTAGGGTTTTTTTTTTCCATTTCAACAGTTCATATTATGTTTTTTTTATTTTCTTTCCTTTCTTTTCTTTTGATTTGTCAATGCTGACTCGTGTGCCCAGCACACACTGCCATGTCTCTGACATTCAAGTCTCATTTTATACTGTACTTTTTAAAAAGATAATTTATAATTCTTACCAAAAAGCTTACACTGAGGTATGGATAGAAACGGGCCGCTTGTCAGCTAAACCCTTTGAATATTTATAGTTATGTATATCTATCTATATATATAAATAATTACAACACACATCATCTGAAGTGCACCTATTTTAACGTAGCCTATCTAAGCGCTCCTAACCAGTGTCATAGGCCATGCAAGTAGCTATATAAGATATTATTTCATATAGCAGTCTTACTTGGTTATTGCATTATTATTCTTATCCTAATTTATTTCTGTGTAATGATATGGTTCTGAATGTGATATTTTAGATAGGCTTGGGTATCTTTAAAAATTTTACTTTTTCTTGCTTGTTTAAGTTTTTTGTTTGTTTGTGTGTAATTTTTCTTTTGTTACTGCGTCATGGTGCCAAGTATTGTACACAGCAGATTAATAAGTGTGTGTTAAGAATTTGTGCAGTCGATAGGAGGAAATGCGGTCGCTTTTCAGGGCCACGTTATAAACCGCGTACTGTTGGACTGGATTAGGTTGGCAGAAAGCACTCTAGGCAACATGTGTTTAGACGCATTTTAGTGTGGTGTAGTGTGCGGATTGGAACGTGGCCCTGGTTGTTACGTTTATTTCACCATTAATTCGCGCTCGCGGCTCGTTAGAGCTTTAAAATGGCAATTAGCAAGATTAGAATGCCGCGGACATTTCCTCTTCTTGGTGTTAATTTAATACACTACATAGTTCACAGGCAGCGTGAAACAGGTAGTTTGATATTTTTTGGTTGTCTTTATTTTCCTCCTCTATATCACCATAAGTGGGAATGAATTTGCAGCAACATTCATGTCGTTTTAAGTGTGACTTCCCAGACTGGCATAGCCTACTAAATAGTGTCAAAATAGTGCGTTAACTAAAATGTGAAATAGCCTACTATTTTGACACTGCATGCCTATTTATTGCATTAATGTGAGGTTTGGGAGACAATATGGCGATATATAGACGGCAAGAATGTACTTTGTTATCCAAAAACTTCGACGTACGGTTTAGTAGTAGCCTACTATATAAGTACCGTAGTACACCATTTTGGACTCTGCTCAATAACCTCTCCCCTTCCCGCCGGTCACGTGACGTGGGTTTTTCATGTGTAATAGCAGATAGACATGAGCTCCATGGGTGGCCTCGCCTCGCCTCTTCAAGCAATAAAACCATTAGAACTAAAAAAAAACTGCGTGTTTGTCATTAGTACTGCCACACATTCATATCACATATATTTATATAGCCTTTATAACAGGAAGAGGTGATAAGACAAGCCACTACAAATAAAACATTTGTTTTTAAATTTAAAAAAATTGATTAAAACTATATTTTTATTTTATATATACACAGAATGTTTGTGCCTTGTCTTATATGCTCGATGAATGTAAAGATAGATATCGCATGTCTTATTTTAAGCTAGTATTAAAAATATGAAAACTCATCTCGTTATATTAAACACAGCAACGTAGATGACCGCCTTGGCTCCGCCCACTTGGCGCAGTCACGCCGTGAAAAGAATTCTAAATGTCAGTACCAGTGTCATTATGATTTACAACACAGTTTCTTTTAGAACCCTAATAAACCACATTTGGGGACAAGTGTAAACGATTGACAGTAAAATGTACTTTAAAGTCGTTTTGTCAAAATCAGAAATCTCAGTTCGTCATTATCTGTGCTGCTGAAATTCTAATGTCCATTCCTGTTCCTGATTAGAAAAATATTACAGAGGAATCTCGGAAAATGTTTATCATGATAACCATTGCATTTTAGATTTTTTACTTAATAAAAGTAAAAAAAACTGAACACATGTTCTTCTTGAAGTATTAAAGTTGAGTATCTTCATAGTAATTTAAATTAATTTAAAACTTTCATTTTAACATCATCCGATAGTTTTTTTTTGTTGTTTTATATGAATTAAAATGTACACATATTTATGTTATTTAATTGGTTGAATCTAAATACTGTTGAAGTTCTAGTATACAAATACTAAATATATTAAACATCAGCAACTAGGTGATTGTGATATATTTTGCTTTTTTTTTTAAACTACCTGTAAATTCTAGGTGATTGTGATATATTTTGATTTTTTTTTTTAAACTACCTGTAAATTCCTTTATAATAGTAATAGCGCATTGAAACACTGCTATGGCTTTGGTTATTACTCGTTTTAAAAGTAAATGCTCCGGAAGTATTGTGAACCCCGTTGCCAAATCTTGTTGATAAAAAAATTTTTTGTCTGTATTGAACACACAACAAATAAGGGCAGGTTGGGTTCAGTCGTTGTTAAATATCATGATTTACATTTCCTTACAAAGCTTGAGGTTCCAGCATTCGGCCTGACATATTCGAGCTGAATTAAATCATCATGCATTGTTGAACTTCGTTTGGAGTTGTGAACATTAGTTGTAAATTGGATTTACGGTGCATAATTTAGGCAATAATATGGTGTGTGAATTGTCAGAATTGTCCACTGGGAATTTGGACACTACAACATGGCTCCATCCCAAACACAGCACTATAATCCACACTTAAAAAATGTTTGTTTGGATTTTTTTTTTAAACTGATTTTTTCTTAATATTTTCGTTAGCGAATATTGCCTTAAAAGATCTATAACTTATTGAATGATGCTATATTTTTTTAGAGATTAAATCCCTTTCATTACGATTAAATTGCAGTTTCAGTTGCACTGAGTGTATATTTTAGCCAAATTTATGTAAGAGTTCGCAAATGATTCATGAAGAAAAAAATACACGTAGCCTTATCTTCAACTTCTGTAAATTAAAGCATTTCCCGTTACCTACATGATGTACGGCAATGTATTTATTCATGTACACTTCTTATCTCTGCTAAGTGGAAGTAAAACTAACCGATTTATTCCCGGCAATTAAGAGCAACAAGTGTATAAATGTATTGTCCTATTACAATAATTATATATAAAACAATATATATATATATATATATATTAAATAACTACGTTTTAGGGGTTTTTTTACATTTGAAGACATAACGAAATGAAATCTATTGAGACATATTTAAAACATAAGCTTGTTAAATAATTTATTGATAATACAAAGGTTTTCTTACTTCAGCAATGAAGCAATAATAATCTCTTAATTCAGCATTTAACCCTCCATATGAATGTTATTTTTTTTGTTTTTTACAGAGGTAGCCCTGAAACTTAACGTCCTTTTAAATGAAATGAACCGGCAGGAGAGGATACTGTTAAAACTGTTAGAACAAATTCTATTTACATGATCATTTATAGCCGGTGGACTTGTATGGTGTAGGAGTCAGGTCGTGAAACTCGGTGACGTAGTGATGATAGACTTGGTTATTCTGTGACAGAAGGAAAATAAGGTTTCTACCACAGGAGAGGATGAGTGCACAGAGGCCTTTTTTGGCGACTTAATAACATAATTTACTTGGTAGAAAATATATACATCTGAGTTCCGCTTGCGGCAGCAGTAGGAGGCTCAGAGGCCCACTGTGTACCCTGCTTAAGTTCTTTCGAAAGTTCCTTAGCTATTGGCGAAAAAGTCTGTGTTTAGCATCACAACGTGTCCGAGCTGCTGCTGCTCGGACTCATAAGTGACAGGCTCGCCGACTTGTGCTTTTTCAGCAGTCTCGTAATTTTTTCGTCGTCTGAATTGGGGTCCAGCGGCTTGTTGTACTCGTCGTCGTCCTCGTTGTCCGAGCTTTCCTTCATCTTCTCCGTTTCCGAGTCGTGTTTCTTTTTGGCGGTGGCCATTTCCGCTGCGTGCTTCTTGCGCCATTTGGTTCGTCGGTTCTGAAACCAGACCTGTTGGTGAAAAGAATACTTTAAATTAATACATTATATATTACACACACACACACACACACACACACACACACACACACACACAATAATATACTGAATAATCATCAATATTTTGACTTATCTCGGTTGTAAATGATAAACCTTTATCCAATTAATCACTTAAAAACAAAAAAATTAATAATAGTAAGTAATAATTATAATAATAAAAATAATAATAATACTTCCAGAGGATGTAATTCAATACGTAACCTTATTTTAATACACGCATTTTTCAGACATAAAATCTAATTCTCAGGCATGATTTACTTGGCATTTTATCAGTAATATTAAGCTCTAAATTTAAATGATGCCTTACCTTGACCTGGCTCTCGGTCATTCCCAGTGAGTAAGCGAGACGTGCCCTTTCCGGCCCGGCCAGGTATTTGGTCTGTTCGAAGGTTTTTTCCAGTGCAAAAATTTGCTGCCCTGAAAAAGTTGGTCTGGAGTGTTTCTTCTTCCCGTCTTTGTCCAACATTATATTTGCTTGTGCTGAAAAAGAAAACGTTTGGTCTTAGTGAATGTTAAAGGTTGACAATACAGCGGTCATTTTAATTAGCACGGTCAATGAAAAGTGATAAACTACTTCAAATTATGACCTTAGTACATAAAGTTTTATCTCCCATTTATATCAACAAATATACCTTACAAATATAACTACACATAAAAAGTTGCATAAATAACTAAAGCGACAAATCTCCCCAATTCTACTGTTTTTATTGCAACATTGCAGGTAGAGATATCATACATTGATCGTTGGTAGAACCGTATATTTTTCGTTAGAGTGTGTCTGTTGGTGAATTGAAGTATGGGGATTTTGCAATGCAATTGCAATTTCCTCCTATCAAAAAAACGAAACAAAAATACTCTAAGCCCTGGTGCTCTCTACAAATTTGCATACTTTTGCATAGCCAAATAATAAGGTTCGTAGAAACTAAGAAAGTGTAACAAGCTATTTTAGGTAGTTCCCTCACCATGGCACGGCAGTCGGGGTTCCCTCCACGGGGAACTCTGCATCATTCCGGGCCAGAAGATAGGCGCCCTTCCCGGGAGCTCCGCCAGTGGTTTCGGGTAGCGCGACACGGCAGCGGGGTTAAAGTACATCCCGGCGGTGGTGGCCAAGCCGTTTATCCGCGGAAAGCTGGAGAGCAGTTGTCCCGCCGTGGTGATGGGTCTTCCCAGGATATCGCTAATTCCGTGCGGTGTACCCAGTGGGAGCTGTGAGCTGAGGTTGGCAAGTGAGGGAGCTTTGAAGCCCGCGGGATTCTGCAGCGCGTAGGGGAACAGCGAGTTCTTCATCTCGGTCATGCTGTGAAGCGCAGCCAGTGGCGTGCTACCCAGCACGAAAGCACTCTGCCTGTTAGCATCCATTTGCCCCACCGCTAACATTTGTGTGCATGAACCACGGAGTAAATCAAAGAAAATCTTAAAAGTCTAAACGAAGTGCCAGTGGGACGACTGCAACTGCCCACAATGCAGGTCGGGGTGTGTAAGTTTATCCAAGACAAAGCGCTGTTGATCAGTCTAGAAACAAAAGGTTTAAACAAGCAAAACAACAGAAATGTTTGCCCGAGTATCGGGCGAGTTCCCGGGCAGGAGTGTCTGCAGTTCAGTGGGTGTTATCTGATCATTCACCACGCCGCGTCCACAATCCGCTTGCAGTCGGAAGTTGCAAATCGTATATAATGTATTTCGCCGCGTTTGATGGCGCGCATTAGCTTGACTCACTGTTAAATTGACTCTCTGTTATGATGCTCGCGGAGACGGAGCCGCTGATAACCGCGCCACCTGCACGCGCGTATTTCCCATTGGACAAGGGCTAAGTGAGGGCGCGCTGTGATTGGAGGGTAAACAGCGGGACGCTCCGCGTGCGCGTCACTTGAACAAAGCCGCACTCTATCAAGTTCTTAATGTAGCACTATTAGTGACGCATCATACTGTAGGAAATCATTGTCTCCAGATTTGACAAAAGACACATTTACTCTATGACCCATTACAACTGACAATATAAGTACATTAACTTCGGTACGACTCTGCTGTGTGACCATTTTACTGTTGTTAATGAAGTACGCAGGAGGCCGAGGGCATTTTTATCTAGTCTCTTTTTTTGTTTGCTGTTTCTTCAACTCAATGAACAAAGGGTTAATGGAATTCAACGATTTAGTTACAGAATAAATGGTTTGCACTTTTACCCTCCAGTGTTATTTTCCTTATTTGTAATGTAGAACTTGAGTTTATGTCAGTGCAAGCTGTTAGTGCAAGACTGTCCAAGATCATAACTGAAATAGGGCCTAGTCGAGGATCAGTAATTGTACCTACTGAGATTTACTCGGAACATTTCCTTCATTAATTAAGGCTCATTGACACTGATTGAGTTGATCTCATCCCAAAGAATTAGATGTATGCCAGTTATCTTTATTAGAACCAGGGAGTCATTAGCTTCAAGCCATGTTACTATTATTGTAGTGCAACATTCGTTGAAAGTTTATAGATTTAGCACATTTACTATTACGGCCTTTAATAAACAATATTATTATTATTATTATTATTATTATTATTATTATTATTATTATTATTATTATTATTTGTTGTTGTTGTTATTATAAACAGTGTAAAAGTGCACAATACCACTCTGAAAATTAAAGCGTATTATACAGTACTTAAAATAACTTATTAACAAATACATTCCATTATTTGATCAGTGTTGATGGTTTTTTCTCATATTAAAATGTAGCCTTGTTCATAAAAATATAAATATCCAGTGATTAATATGCGTTATTTGCTAGTTGATAATAAACTTAGTAATATGCGAACTATCTGTTATATTTTTATATAATTACATCTATATTTAATGGCCAGTTTATTGGTTCACAAATTGTAAGCATGTTATGTAATATCGGTTTGGTTACCAGCAGCTTGGGTTCAGCTTGTGTGCGCAGTATTTGTATTGTACAGACATTTAAAGAGGCTGGAGCTCGTGCGGTGCACTGTTTGAACTGATATATAACAATCAATCAACGAGACAAAACGGAGGAGGAAATCCCCAAGATAACACATCTGTTACCATTTCATACTACACATTCTCTCTCTCTCTCTCTCTCTCTCTCTCTCTCTCTCTCTCTCTCTCTCTCTCTCTCTCTCTCTCTCTCTCTCTCTCTCCTCACACACACCCGCATGTATATACACTGCTTAACAGACTAGCAGTACAGAATGTAGAAATTAATCTCAGTGTGTTTAGTTAGTTACACTGTAGATTGAACTTTGTAATTTAAATAATAAAATTTTCTGTTATGTACATACATTTTTCTTTTTGTTTAGCTCTCAATTGGAATATTCCCGCGAAGAAACGTTCTTTAAAAAATTATTAGGTCATTAATTCAATTTATAAAAAATTCACAATAAAATCTTGAATTTTTTTGTATTACTACTTACAGTAGTATTAGTTATTATTGTTGTAGGAATTATTATTCGTATACCACATTTAGCTGTTTAATTAAAGTATAGGAGAAAAAACTTTCACAATTGCTTTTAAACGTTTAAATAAATTTAGCCATTTTATGCCACGGAGATGTGACCAGCTACTGGTCTAAAAACAACCTAAACAATACTGACAGTTATTGATTTTATTCACCCCAATGTGCAGTGTCCGACTGCCGCGCGTCAAATATCTCAAAATGACACTTTTATTGAATCCCTGCATCCAGAAGCAATCATCTGATATTTATTTAATATAATTTCATTTGACAAAAAAAAGACTAAAAACTTAACGAAATAAAACATGAATTAATATAAAGGGGTTTCCACCCAAACAGCATGCGATTAATCTGAGTTCCTACTATTGGACACCACCACCACCACCACTACTGCTACTACTGTTAATACTACTACTACTACTACTACTACTACTATTACTACTACTACTGTTAATACTACTACTACTACTACTACTACTACTACACTACTACTATTACTACTACTGTTAATACTACTACTACTACTACTACTACTACTATTACTACTACTACTGTTAATACTACTACTACTACT
>JAOUQX010000033.1:14619532-14639874 GCA_028566295.1 Liobagrus marginatus
GTGAGTGTGACGTGCGTGCTCTCTGCTCTTGCCACGTCCGACCCAAAAACACCGCGAACGTAACCTCCGCAGAACACGCACGGACAAAAAAGACGCACGGCGGGTTGTGACCGAGGCTTTAAACAGGCTAATTTTGTATTTTGACCAAATGCCACCCCATCACTGGGTCCGTTTTCAATCTCTGTTTGAGTCTGTGCCCATGAAAGCTACAGATTCCTAATTTTGGCTGACAAAAGAGAAATCTGACATCCTTTTTAGCTGTGTAGCCCTTCTGCATGTTTCCTGATGGAGTGCATTCAGAGATTCTTTTCTGTTCACCATGGTAACAAAGAGTGACTATTTGAGTTGGTGTTGCTGTCTTCCAGTCATTGCAAACCAGCCTGGCCATTCTCTTCTAATCTCTACTTTACCAAGGTGCTTCTCCATGCACGGCTACTTGTCAGAGTTTTAAAAGAGATTATTCTTCCAAGTAATGTGTTACTGCCATTGTATATAATATAGAAAATTAAAAAATGGTTTCAGGTGAAGACAAACAAGGAAAGATTAAGTCTGGCATTAATGTTTCATGATTGTTTCTGTATTTCTCTAGGATCACTACTACTGTGGCCTGCAATATGGATCTTACTAAATACCCCATGGATAAGCAGACATGCACCCTACAACTGGAAAGCTGTGAGAGCAACATGCACTCTCTCTCTCTCCATCTCTCTCTCTCTCTCACACACACACACTTTTCGAAGGCATTAATGAGTGCGTTGCTGTGGCAACAGGCTATAGGCTGTTTTTTAATCTTCAGCTCTTGCATATCATATCATTGGCATATGGTTATATACATACGGTCCAGAATTTATAGTGTATTGCATGGATTATAAAGAGAGTGCCTTTAATTTGATCCTTTAAATACTTTAAGATTACAAACCTATTTGTGCTCTCTCTCTCTCTCTCTCTCTCTCTCTCTCTCTCTCTCTCTCTCTCTCTCTCTCTCTCTCTCTCTCTCTCTCTCCCACCATCTCCCTCTCTCTCTCTCCCTCCGAGTGTGCAAAGAAAGAATGACAGAGAAAGAACTTGGGGGCTGGCTGCAGACTGACAGTGAGAGAGAGAGAGAGAGAGAGAGAGAGAGAGAGAGAGAGAGGGAGAGAGAGAGAGAAACAAAGTGTAACAAACCCCAAAACTATTTTATTTTATATCAAATATAAAAAATGATGGCTATTATACTGAAAACACCCTGCATACATTTAGATTGCATTAAATGTGCTGCGTGATGTGTGGAATAGTCATTTGCTAGTTTTAATAACACACATAATAACACAGAATAATGCATGATTTTCATTTATCTTGCCTTGAAAGTGTAGCTAATCTTTAAGCACATTAATACAGCGGGTTGCTTTTTAAGGTATGCATCCTTTTAATTCATGCCATGATTAATTATCATTGCTTGTTCAAAAGCCTTCTAATTAAAAAGTTCCTTCAATGTAAAATTAATTTGTTTCCAAGAGCGTGTAATAGGTAAGGAAAAGTGATTTGCCAAACTGATACATCCCACGTTTATTAGTGTATAGGTGCATTTATTGGAACTTTTCCAAAACAACTTCCTTTATCAGTTGCATTATATAATAATATCTATTAACAGTTGTTTTGTCACTAGTCTCTCATTTTATCGTTCGACGTTAATAGTACAAAATAAAAATACTGCATGTTACCAACTTTATACTTAGTAGCTTATGTAAAGCAGCACATATACCTGTAGTAGCTACAGCATATTGTAGTAGCTATTATGCATTTATATGCATCCCCTGCCATATTAGCTTGAGGGGATTTGTGGGAGAGTGCATGTTAGTAACATGTTATATTAACTGTGCTTGTTATGAGCTGTAGTAAGAAGTCAGATTGCTAGATCACGCTTTGTTACAGATCTCCCTCTTGAGGAATACATTGGTACTGCGCTCAGTGGCATGCTACATAATAGATCAGATAATTTTCGGAATATATTGCTTATAAATACTATAACCATTTATAGTACATATTATTATATATTTTCAGTTTAGGGTTAGGGATATATATATATATATATATATATGTGTATTAATCCCAAACATGAATTTATTATAATTCTGCAAAAGATATAGCTGTAAAGATGGCAGGTATTACATTTTTGAATAATTTCTGTTACTTGATAGACCACATTTATTTTGGTGATCCTGCGTAACCATATTTTCCGTCTCTCTATCAGGGGGCTATAACATCAATGATGTGATGTTTTACTGGGCAAGAGGCAACGATTCAGTTAGTGGGTTGGACACTCTGCGTCTGGCCCAGTACACAGTAGAAGATCATTACACTTCTGCTTCAGAGGCTGTGTATGAAACAGGTACCCAAAAAATAACTTATATTATCAATCATTATATGAATGGAATGAATTACTCCTTTAGACTACTTTATATTCCCACTCATGTACACAAAGAGGTTTTCCCTCCAGAAATTATAGTGACCAATAAACCAACCTAAATCTAAAAGCTGCATGACAGCACTGGGCACGTGCCACTTTCACATTGAAATGGGGTGTTGTAAAAGGGCATCGGAGAGTGTTTATGAAATGACTGTAAGAGGATCATGTAAACCCAAACACACATTTGGAAATGTAAGACATGCTTCTATGTAATAGCCTTGCACCGAGGCCATAAAACATGATGAAAGTTAAGCTATATCACATTATAAGCTATATACATCACATACACATTTGATGTGCAGTATACTATTCTTTTGAAGGCACATGACTGCTTGGTTATAAAATCCATCGGCCAATATTGTTATGTTTAAAAGAAACACGAGTTATTTCACATTAAAGATGTAATATTTTTCTTCACAGGTAATTATCCCAAACTTATATTCCACTTTGAGCTGAAAAGAAGTATTCTGTACTTCATCTTGGAAACCTACGTGCCGTCTAGCCTGCTGGTCGTGCTCTCCTGGGTGTCCTTCTGGATCAGCCAGTCATCAGTGCCTGCTCGCATATGTATAGGTAAATGATCTCCTTCAATCACATGCTCTACCAGTTCTGTCAAACTGTATACAGTCAAACATGAATTAAATTAATTTAGTCATTAAAACCCATGAAGGTAACAGTAAAAATGTGGGGATTGTTTTTATTCTGCCACAAAATGGATGCTCCACTCCAACGATAAGGTACAAATTCTTTATAGAGCTCTTGGGCTTTGAGTATTATCATGCTGTATCGTTCCAGTGAAGGGTCATCTTAATGCTACAGCATATAGATACATTCTAGACACGTGGGAATGACCACGTTATATGGGTGCGCCAGAAAGATGTCAACCAATTTTTGGTCATATAGTGTATTAAGGAAAATGATGCTGTGTTATATCCAATTGGCTAATCTCACAAACAATATTAGCATAATCATTTTTTAACATTTTTTATTGCCTAATGTTGGTGGCTGGTCAACATAATGGAGTCAGATACCTACTATTACCAATGCAACATAAAAACT
Organism: Liobagrus marginatus; assembly: GCA_028566295.1. NCBI lineage: Eukaryota > Metazoa > Chordata > Actinopteri > Siluriformes > Amblycipitidae > Liobagrus > Liobagrus marginatus. The sequence continues at coordinate 14,623,038 of JAOUQX010000033.1, forward strand.
GAGACTGAAACTGAATTTTAATTTTTAAGAAAAAAATTTAAGACTTTTTAAAAAGTCTTCCTTTTGAACATAATTTCATATACAATCAGAGATTACAGCTAGATGTCATTATAAACTCATATGCAAAGCAGCATTACAAATAATTTTTTAGCAGAGTTTATTTCAGATTGAATTTGAATTACCTTTTATGTTTTTGGAAATGAAGCAATCTAGAGATTTAAGGATTCTCACCTCCTTGCCGCCATGTGTTTTATTTTTATGTGTGTGTGTGTATTTTTCACTGTTTAAGGAGTTACGACAGTGTTAACAATGACCACGTTGATGATGGGTGCGAGGACGTCTCTACCCAACGCTAACTGCTTCATCAAGGCAATAGACGTGTATTTGGGAATTTGTTTCAGTTTTATATTTGGAGCACTGATAGAGTACGCTGTTGCTCACTTCTGCACACTCCAACACCCAGACTGGAACAGTGCTCTTAGGGTGAGACCACAAGAACATTTTCTTTTACATTGCCAGTTATTACCACTTTTTTTTTTTAAATCATTATCATTATTTAAGGATAATAAAATAATGTTAATAATTAAAATCTATTCCTGTGGGGATTCATTTGAGACATTAAATGGTCATAGCAGTAGTTCAGCCTTAAAATTCTAATTTTTTTTCTTCCTGCAAAATCTTGACCAATAATTTTATTTTAAAGCACAACAAACATACAGATATATGATATGCAGTCCTTCCATAATGTTCACCTGGACACACATCGTAGTAATTTGAGAGCCAAGGATAAAAATGTAGTGTTAGACATTGAACTAATCTGAAAAGTCATTTACAGTTGTGCCATACAATTTATAAGCCAATCATATTTCAATGTTCCAGTGCAGAATATGTAGCACTAGTTTATTAGGAGACGGAATGGAGTGTGTTGGGTGTGATGTTTTTAATTTACATTTTTATTAAAAGTTTCATTTTAGTAGAGGAAAATCTGTAGGTCCAATGTTTCTCATATTATCGGTTAAACCAGTATTTCAAGCTATTTCTATTAAATGTGGCATTTTTAAAATAAGGAAAACTTTACCAGCATTGCAGTTTGCAGAAAACCTGTCTAAAACCTATCTAAACAATTCACTCACTCACTCACTCACTCACTCACTCACTGACTCACTCACTCACTCACTCACTCACTCACTCACTCACTCACTCACATACTCACACTCACTCACTCACATACTCACTCACTCACTCACTCACTCACTCGCTCACGCACACTTACTCGCTCACTCACTCGCTCACTCACTCACTCACTCACTCGCGCGCTCACTCACTCACTCGCTCGCTCACTCACTCACTCACTCACTCACTCACTCACTCACATACTCACTCACTCACTCACACTCACTCACTCACTCACTCACTCACTCACACACTCACGCACTTTTTCTTTCTCCGTCTCAGCACATGCAGGACTGTGACGAGGAGATCAACGGCATCATCACCACCATTGCCAGTGATTCCAACCGAGCAAAGCGCCGTAAAGACTCTCCCACCCCTGCTCTCACATCAGCCCCTAGTGAAGAGCCTGATCTTATGGCCCCAACCCCGTCTCACCCTGAGCCTAGGACCCCAGAGGCCCTGGAGGATCCTCTTCACCACTGCATCAGAAACCTGTCCATCATTCGCCAAATGCTCCGCTCTTTGAACTGCTGTCATGTGAAGAATCCACATCACATAGACAACTACTCTCGTGTAACGTTTCCCCTCTCCTTTGTTGTAGTCAACCTGCTCTACTGGACTTACTATCTGTACTTTTAATATGTCTCAGAGTGTGTTGGTGGAAGTGATTAAGGGCAAGGGTGCACCTCATGTCTGACTGAGCATGAAGCAAGATTTTAAGTTTTAATCCACGTCACAGTAACAAAGTACACATTTTGTAGTTCAGGTTTGTTATTCTTTTAAAGACACTGTTGAAGGTGTAACATACTGAAATGCTGCAGTTAGAGAACAAGGCTGACTACGAATAAGACATCAAGGTGTCATCTGACTTTATTTGCAATTTTTTTGCAAAAGATGGAATATAATATTATCGGGTCTAGAAAAAGAGTTGGACTACCCGAAATCCTCAGGAGTAAATCAGTGGTCAAGGATAAATGGTAAAACATACATATACTGAAATGATATTTAACTTCACTCTGCAGAAAGGCTTGGATTGATAAGCAATCAGCTGATCATAAATACTCAATTTATGTAGTTAATAAATACAGAAATAAAATGCATGTCCAGTCTTTAGAAAAAATTGTATATTTTTATATATACCTTCCTGTTAGTAAGGTATAAATATACAGTATCTACAAAGCATTATGTAACAATTCCATTACATTTTTGAGCTCTGGGAGACCCCCTATTCAGATTTCATGCAGTTTGTCAAGGGTTAGGGTTCTTGCTCAAGTGGCAGTTTGTTGGTCCTGGGATTTAACACCAATCTTCCATTCATTAGTCATTTTTCTCAAAAAGTAAACTATTACTTCCTGTTATTCCATCTGTAGTTGATGTACAGCTGCCACTACATGCATGTTCATCGCAGTGACCATCACATTGGTCATGCCTTAAGCGTCTGAGAGTTTGAAGCTCTAGTGCTGGATAGCTGAAACTGTCCCACATTTACAAAGAGCTGATTGTAAGTTTATTAAAAGGCAACAGCATGGTGTTTATTGTAATAGGAGGACTATTGCTATTTAAATTAATGACATTCAGCTGGCTGCTTCTAGCAAATACTAAACGGAGCATCAAGAATTTAATTTCTTTTAGAATCACCATAGGGGTTAGAGGTCATACGCATTTTCTTGTTCTAAAGTTCATCCATATATTATCCAGCAAAATAGCATGTGCGTATCGTTATGTAAGAAAAAAAACAACTGACCATAAAAGAGCATCAACAATTGTGTCTATTAAAAATGGCGATTTAGAAAATGATTTTTAGAAAAGTTAATTATTTTTATTCGTGGTATCTGATTTGGATAGCGTTCTTAAATCAGTTACAAGGTGGACTTATTCCTAACATTAATTCTATTAATCTATTCATTAATTAATTCTAACATTAATTAAGGCTATTTCATTCTGTATGCAAGGCTCCAGTCTACAGTAGCGTTTTACTGTGTTAAGATCTTTCAAGTTTCCAGCATGACATACCAGCTGAGTTACGGTATGGATGGAATGTGTTGACATTTCCTGACCTCCTGTTGTTAAATTGCTGTAAAGCCTAAAAAAAAGGATGTAAATACATTGTTACATTCGGCATGTGTTCTTTGTCTCTTGAAAAAGTTTTAATCATAATAAAAACAAGTTTAATGTCCTCTCTTTTTTTTTTTTTGGATAATATGTTTTGTAGCTTAGGGAATGAATTAAAATCCAACCATGAAAAATAAAATTCATAAAAAATGGTCAACAATGCGATGGTGTGGAGAACACTTTAGAGTTTAATCTGGTTATATCCACATTAACAGTCCCACATAGTGAATCCGTTTTCTATCAATAATTACTACAAAATGCTTACACTAGAGACTTCTTCCAAAACTTAAAGGAGACTATCCCACACTTAAAATGATATAATTTGAAAAGAATATATATATATATAAAAAAAATAAAAAATAAACTTTCTGGTTATAGTAAAATCTTGACCAGTGCTGTGGCTATTATAGGAAGCTGTGGCAGCAATGGTGTGAACATGGAATCCAAAGTTCAAAGTTCAAAGTTTATTTGTCACGTACATTATATGTGGTACAACATACAGTGAACTGTACGTTTGCTATAAGTGGGAGGGGGTGTGAGGGAGAGAGGGAAATTGTAGGGGGGGTCGGCTGCATATAAATACTATCAACAGTGTATACAGTAATTACAAATTACAAACATACATCTATATTCAATATGTATATGACAATATATATAGTAATCACAATAGTTATGGTAATAGGTATTAGTAATAATATAATATACTAGAAATAGTGTACCAAAGGTAACCTACTATAATATACTATGCTATGAATATGCATTGTACGGCTACAATTCTGTACATGATATGCTATAGGTATACATTATATAGGCATGCTATACTGAAGATATACAATTTTGTGCAATTGTGCATGTGTGTGTGCAAAAGAGAGAAGAATCCATTTGTTTAATGAAAACTACATATAATTATAAGTCCATGATCTCTTGAATGAGACAGAGACTACAGATAAGGTGTCACATGAAATGGGAGAAAAATATGGCTTTGTGTCTTGTTATTGCCGTGTAAGTCTATTTGGTTACATAGTTTAAGTTCAGTCATGAAAAGTCACTGCAAATTTACATTTATAGGTATTTGGCAGACTCCCTTATATAGAGTAATTTAATTAGAAGTGTATTGTCAATGAATACGGCTATACTATACGAGTTGTATAATATGAAAACATCTGGAAAGAACCTCTCTTTATGTAGAGGTCAGTCTTTAGTTATCAGTTAAGGAAACCCAGTGAATCTGCTGCTTCACATCTAAAAATGCATTTCATCACTTTATTGCCAGAACAAAGACAAGCCATAAGGCATGCCTTCCTAGTACCCCTAGATTGAAGGGAGTGAGGTGCAGTGCAGTGTGTGATTACGCTTTAAGGTGGGTGAGTGCTGGTCCATTTTCTGCCTTCGTAGGCAAGTATCAGTGTTTTAAATCAGAAGTGGACAGCTTCAGGAAGCCAGCGAAGGGTGTGTAGCAAAGGGGAGGATGCCAAATCAATACAAAGTTATTCTCATTCATCAGCCTTATTGTATGTAAACATATTTTTTGCAAGCTTAAAGAAAACAGTTATGAGTTTCTTGGTTTGTTTTTGAAACGTGAAAACTGAAACCTGCAATGTATCATTTACATTTACGATAAAAAATAAATAAATCCCAAACTAACCTTAATAATCCATATACACAAGTAGATATGTTATTGATATAATGCTCATAGAAAAAATGCAGTGCACCTTTCTACGATGTATTCCTACCTGGTGGTTCACTAAAGCAGTTACTGAAGATCACTAACCCTAACCCAAGTTTTGGTTTGGCCTGCATTTTATGTCCACATATGAGGACGTCAGATTATAGAAGGTTACGTATGATTGTTTTGGGTTTTTTTCTTTTTTTTTCACTCATGATGCAATAAATCAGTGCTTTTCCATCTTGTTTTTGTTCCTCGAGACTGCAATCTGCTATTGCGCTGAAATGGATGCATATTTCCCAGCAGTCTGGAAGGTCAAAGATATAAGCAAATTATATACTTAGTGTGGAAGATGTGGGTGCAGAACCCAATATGGGTGTGATGTTTACAGAGCAGCTCATGATTGTAGACTCCAAGCTACACTGTTATATAGACACAGAGATCATAGCTATTATAGCTATGTATATGTATTAAAGCTATACTGTATATATCATAGCTATACAGAGATCAAAGTCTCTTTACCTTCTCTGTGTGTGTTTGTGTGTGTGTGTTTGTGTGTGTATGTGTTTGTGTGTGTGCGCGCGCATGCGCCCGTTTGTGTGTGCTAATGTACATTAAGACCAAGCCCCATGTGCTACTATATTTATGGTTGTTGGAAACAATATATTATAAACAGTATATGAGCATTATTTGATGACAAGAGTGAATATGTTATAACCACTATAACCTAAAACAATATTGACCTTTTTGGTATAATGAAATTTGAATTTGAATATACAGTATGTGTGTATTTGTGCATTTCAGTTCTGTACATCATACACTAAAGATAAAGTATGTGCATTGGAAAACAATTCAGCATATGCAAAATGTGTTATTGGATACACCTCATGAATTATATACACACTTTTTACACAAATAAGTTGTCAACAACACTGAAAAAACCCCGAAGAAATCTTGTTTTCTTATACACATCATGTTATAATAATTATATGTAAACAATATACTGTATATAGAATAAATCAGACATGATTTTTCTTAGTTATGCCAAATTTGTAACAGTCTTTAAATTAAAACCCAAACTTACAAATTGCTGATTGTGTTTGGGGACGTTAAATAATATATATTATTGCTCATAACCCCAAAGTACACTGCCAAATGAAGACTAAAACGCATGTCGTGTTTCTACAAGGAAAATGGCATGACAAAGCCACAGTGGAAAATTAATTCCGGAAACCAATTAAGCCCTATAATATAACAATTTTCTAGACCTCAGTTGTAACCACTAGAAGGCAGTATTTAATCAGATTTGAGTTTGAAGACAGCTCTTAAATATATGATAAGATCCATGGGCAAGGCATTCTGACATAGGAAACAGTATGATTGTTAGTATCTACTATAATATTCATATAGTACAGGGCTCACCAACATGGTGCCCGCGAGCACCAGGTCGCCCGCAAGGACCACATGAGTAGCCCACGGTCCTGTTTTAAAAATAGCCCACCATAACACCATAGCGCCTACTGGTAGCTCTCAAGTGCAGTTTAGAAAGATATGGTAACTTAATTTTGTCAATTTATGTTGATGTATCTGCAGAACATGGCCTGAGGAAACATTAGTGAATACAGACGTATTTCAGTAACATTCAAACATATTTTTTAGTAATACACTTAATTATTGCCGACGTTTTTGATCTTGCTTTTACTTTCGAGTATTTTATTTACTTGATCACATTATTATAGTGGCAGACTGATTTATAGATTCCTATTTTTTTTATCTATACTAAGTTGGAAGGAAAAACTGTTATGAAATGTGCCTTGGAAACGCCACTGCAATCACCTTTGTCAGAATACTAGTTATTTCCACCCAAACTTCATTTCCTACATTTCCCTTCTCGTACGGTCTATATACACTTCCTATTTCCTTAAACTTGTGCCTTCAGTTCAAAGTTTTGTTTTGTCTAGCTAAGTATTACCGAGCGATTACTTTTGTCATATCGACTGTGTGTACCTTTACGTTCTTTTCGCCCGTTGTCTTGTTAATAATTCCCACTACCTTTTGACTGAACCCTCGTTTATGATACTTGCTCCCTGACCCGATGCAGTGACCGTCTTTTGCTTGTTTACGAGTTTGATTTACCACCTGTTTCCTACGCCCCGTTATGCTTTGCGCGAACTATGGGTGGAACTTCCACTACGACAAACATTTGTGCCAAAGTTTGCCAATATGTTCATTAGACCATATAGCAGCATGACATTTCCTTTTTGTTTGTTTGGATTTTCTTTGTTCACTTATTCATTTTTTAGGATCCCGTTATCATAATCAGGGATCTGGATATACTGATATGGAACTGGATATCATACTGGATCTGGAGCTTATCATGGTCCTAAAAGCACATGGTTAGAAAATACACTTTGCGTGGGCACGGTGTACAAACGCACATACATTTACACTCAAACTGTTGCCACAAAGTTCCAAGTGCCAGAAAAAGCGCACAATTATCTAGAATGTCTCTATATGCTGTTGCATTAAGATTTCCTTTCACAAAAACTAACAGGCCCAAACACTGTTCCAGCATGTGCACAAACCCCCTGAGCTCCATGAAGACATTGTGTTTAATGGTTTCCGTGGAAGAACTCGAGTGTCCTGCACAAGGGACGATTTGCTAAATGCACCCCAGACCTTCTTACCAAACATTAGCGTCTGAGCTCATGAAATGTTTTGTGCCTGAATGAGCAAATCCCAAAGCCCCTCTCCAAAATCTAATCAAAAGCCTTTCCAGGAGTGTGGAGGTTATTATAGGAGTAAGAGTAAGACTAAATCTCAAGCAGGATGTTTAAAAATATATATAGATGTAATGGTCATGTGTTTAAGAACTTACAACGGAGAATGTTTTTTGGGTTGTAGAAGGGCACTAGAACATGGCGTGAAATTCTACACAACCCGAGCTTGGTGTCAACACCGGGACCAAGGAGATACATCTTTCTGTTTTCTTTCCTATTTTAACCACAATATTGATTTTGCTCATGTTTACTCTCATGCTTTGTAGCCTCCAGGCTATAGCATTGAGCACTGCCTCGAAAAGGTCAGCAATTAATTCAGAGAATAACAAAATTATACAACAATTGTGGTGGTTTTTTACACGTAGATGCTTAATTAATATTTAATCATTTCAAATTCAGATCTTATTTATCACACACGAATACATGCAGTGAAATATTTTTATTCTGCATATCCCAGCTTATGAATTTAAAGGCTGCGATCAGAGCACAGGGCCAGCCAGAATGTGAGGAACCCCTGGAGCAACTGATGTTAAGGGCCTTGCTCAAAGACCTAGTGATGGTAGCTTGTCTGGTGTACGGCCTGAACCCTCTGAGCACTGGCCCAGAGCCTTACCATTGAGCCACCATATTCCCATTATAGATACAGGCAATATAAGTTGAAGATACCTTCAAATGATCCCTGGAAAAACTCAAAGTTACATATTAAGTTCTAAATGTTCAATAAGATATCAGAAAAAGAAATTAATGAAATAAAAATTCATATTTTTGAGTTGAGGGCCTTGCTAAGGGGCCCAGCAGTGGTAGCTTGTCAGTGGCGGGAATTGAACCCCAGTCTTCGGATCAGCAGTCCAACACCTTAACCACTGAGAAACCATTTCCCCTCTATCTCTTGCTTCCTGTTTACTATTGGTGAATTTCTCAAGCTGTATGTTTGGACTGATTTGCGCTACAGAGTTCAGCGGAGATTTGTTTTCTTTCTTTCTTTCTTTCTTTCTTTCTTTCTTTCTTTCTTTCTTTCTTTCTTTCTTTCTTTTTCAAGTATTGTTTAGCTAGGATTTAGAGTCAGCTAGAATGACTGAGTAAATACTGTAGGTGTAAGTGATAAACCATGATGATGTATGGGTATTGACACAATGATGCCCCATAGCATTTCATCTCTCCTACAAATCACAGTGGAAGAAGAACAACATCCTCACACGAGTTTGAGAGCAGAAATAATTCCATCTCATTTGGACTGTACGCTTAAAGCTGCGCTATTTTCCATTCAAACCTGAAATGCAACACAAGCATTTGTCACACTTAGTCCATTTTTGGCCCAAATGTTAAATGCAGTTAAAAATGTGGCCCTTATGTGTCTAAACTTATGTACATTTAAATTCTCTGCCATCTGCCAAGCTGGTTATTGTCTACACATTTACCACATGTTCAATTGCTCTTTATTCTTATTATGAATTATATGTACAGCTATCATGTACATAACTATCATTAGGCATCATGGAAAGCTGAACCACTGAGTCAGATGGCTGAAAATAACAGTTTAATGTATACTGTATACATTCTATACAAATATTGAGAGGATGTTCCTTTTATTATTTCCTTTTAAAAAAGTCTGCTTATAATAAGTCCTCTTATAAATATTTGATGCTTGTTCTAATATTTGGAACTCAGCAAAGAAACCTAACTGTAAAAACAAAACAGTTATATATATGGAGATAAATAACAGTAAGAGTTCATGGGTAATAATTTTATATTAAAATGCTACTGTTGCCTGAATCAGACAAAGACACACACACACACACACACACACACACACACACACACACACACACACACACGCACACTGCAAAGGGAATGACGTAAAACCTTTTGATGAGGTATTAGTTCAAGTTCAAGTTCAAGTTCAAGTTCAAGAAGCTTTATTGTCGTTACATCATATACAGCTGGAACGAAAAAAACGTTTCTCCATGACCATGATGCTACATATAACACAGAGTCTCACAAAACAGAACAACACAGTCACATAACCCACAACAGGACAACAAAGAGCTATGCAACAAGTTCAAGTTCAACGTTTATTTGTCACATGTACATCATACATAGTACAACATACAGTGAAATGCTTCAACAAGTACAGACAGTGCAGAACAAACAGAACATACAATATGCTATGGGACAGATACATGCAACATAAAGCATACAACATACAGCATACAACATACAGCATACAACATACAGCATACAGCATACAACATACAGCATACAACATACAGCATACAACACACAACATACAGCATACAGCATACAACATACAGCATACAGCATACAGCATACAACATACAGCATACAGCATACAACATACAACATAGTACATCCAACATAGCGCCGATGGTTGTGCAACATGTGGCAATGTACTAAATAATGATAGCAGCATTTAAGTTAAACTAGCAGCATTATTTAACACAGTAAAGTGATTAGTGTAAACAGTAGCAGCATTAATTAGTGGAACAATAGATGACGTTATGAAAAAGTATTACAGTGACGTTTTTGTGTTTCTTTTTTTTTTTTATTAGCAGGTAGCAGATGCAAGTTAATTAATGCATTAGTGCATAGCAGCATGACCGAACCATGCATGACAACACACTATATACATAAAACACTGATTTACAACTTTATATTCAAAGAACATTATATTCTATTCAGTACGTATTACATTTTGATTAATGAAATACGTACACGAAAACTGTCATCTACACATAGGATCAGTTCTGACCATTGAACTGCAGTCCACAGATGACCATCACATCACTGCTATAGATCACTGCAAAGCATTCGTTTATTGCTCTTTATGTTTTTGTTTCTTTTGTACAGGAGCTCTAAGCAGGGTGTGGAAACGGAAACGAGATGGAGTAAGATTATAGTGATTATGCCTGAGGATTATTATTATTATTATTATTATTATTATTATTATTATTATTATTATTATTATTATTAAGGAATTTGAATAGAGGTTTAAACTGTTGTGGTATGTGAGCTCTTAAATCATTTTATGTTAATATTTATGACACATTTGTTTGGGCTTGAAATCAAAATGAGTCTTGGGTTTAATAAATATTCTGAATAATATGGAAGACAGAGTTAATGTATATCTCATTTCATATTCATATTCATTCATATTCATTTTATTGTAGGTAATCACGTTGATTAGTCCTTGCCATTTTATAAATAGTGCTATAATAGTCTAATGCAGCTTGTGGCACATTGCCTAACTGCTTTTTTAATACCACTATTCATTTATTTTATGTAGTTGAAACACTTCTTTACTTGCTTGGCTTTGTTAGGTGTTCATTTTCAATAGCAGTTTCAGACACATAAGCAGGGGTGACCAATTTGTTTTGGGTCTGCTGTGTTTTTACATTACAACCATAAAATGATTGGATCGGCCCAGTTGATTTCCTCAATGATATTTATGTGAACTCAAGTTGGGAATAATACATAACTGGTGATACTATTTAGGAAACTAATCAGTAAAGAAATGGAACAAAATATTGTACAATAGAAACATCTTTAAAAGTGCCAAATCTCTTAAAACAGTAATTTTTTAATGACAATTATTAATATTGTTATTATTTTATTCCCACAAATATTATTATTTAAAGGCCTGGATTATGTGGATAGTATAGTAGTTTTCTGTATAGTATAGTATATTTCTATAGAAACAAATAATGTATTAGATCAAACTTATGACTAAACACGTCTTGATTTGTGTTGTACAAAATTAATCAACATTTTCGGAACAAATGAATGAAGCAAATTTAACAGACTGTCTTAAATTTGATAATAATATTTACATTGCAATCACATAAAATGTGGGTTTTATAGATCAAGCATAAAAAAAGATCTTAAATAAGCTAAAAATACTGGTTTACAATTGTCAGATATCTAGTGGCCCTCAAACAATATTATTCTCAGACATCACAACCAACAACTGGTGGGTTAATATCTGAAGCATATGGTACAGTACACGAAATTAGAAACACTTTCAGGGTTTTAACAGTTACCCTGATTGGCTGGATTCTACAGGATGCTGAAAAAAACATGCTTTACATGTTAGTCAGATACCCTCTTGGCCAATAAGATATTCATACACTAAGTCTTCATACTCTTGGGGACCCCAACATAGCAATCGAGACTCTTAGTGAACCAAACTCGCACTTTAAAAAAGAAAAATCTCTTGTTGCTTCTTTATCACAGCTTTGGTCTTATGATACTTCATTTGTGATGTAATGAACCAGTATTGATATTTTCATTGATAAAGACTTAAATCTAACAGCATCCATTCTGACAAATGTAAATCTAACATCATCGCCACTCTATCCCTGCATGTTCCAAAACCTTACCCGTAGCTGCACACTCATCATTTTTGCCATGAAAGCCGTGTTGGCTTTCATTTAATAAACATTTCTATGGGAATACTCCCGGAATGGGAATACACATCGGAATTAATCCCGGTTTGTGCTTTTACTACAGATTTAAATGTGTCCCTATTCCAGTAGTTATTCATAAAAATCCATGGAACTGGCACTGCAGCTATTTATATAAAAATACCACCAGGTCCCCTTTACGGAAAATCTTTAGCCTACTAAAGTAAGATTTTTTTTTTTTTTGCATTACCAGCCAGTTCAATGTGACTTACATTTACGAACCAAATGGTTCTCTGGTAAATCTTCAAAAGTTACTCCACATGGTCTTTGAAATGCATTAACCAATATGGTTGTTGTCAAGTCGGGCTTCCATGGGCTCTGACTACTGTTAGTTTAAATCAGTTTATAATTTTAGCAGCTTCCAATCTGGCTGTGATTTGCCTAAAAATAGCAGATGAACCTTATTACAGAGTGATAGTTATGTAGAGCAAGACAATCTGTTCAGTGTGAAAAAGATAAAGTTCCCTTATCTACTGAGAACCTTTTATCATCAGCTTAACTGAAACAATGAAACTATCACCATTTCAAATAGAGCCTAATACATTACAATATAAGGAATAATTAGTCCTTATATTGATTACACTGTGATGAAATTATTGCTCAGTGTGTTGGCAGGAAAAACTTCTAAATACAAAATTGATTGAAAAACTATTGACTGTCTTAACATGGTAAGTAGATAAATCAGCTGGCCATCATCCAATAAAATCATAAGTAAAAAAAATTTTTTTTCTTTTTCTTTTTTACAGATCGTTGTTTATATTAATGCAACCCAACTGCAACCCATCACATTTTTTCCCGTTGAAGAACTGTGCTAAAACATGCTGAAAACATACCTTTACATGTGTGTGCAATAAGACATAATATGTACATACAGGGCATAGTTTGTGCTCAGGATGTCACAGTATGTGTCGGTAAACTTATAGATGTGAATCAGGGTTTTTCAACCTTTGGGCTGCCAATTACCTTTTTTTTTTAAAGATTTATTTTCAAGTTTTTATTTAATAAGACAGAGTGAAACAAAGTGCGTGGGGAAGGGTTCAGGAAATGACCACAGGCCAGATTCAGACCCCAGTCACCTGCAGCACAAACACTCTAAGTATATGGTGGCATAAGTGGGCTACCGCTGCACCACTCCACTGACTCCAGTTGCTATTAAAAGAATTAATAATATTGTTTATATATGTATAAATGCATAGCTTCTGAGTTCATTTTTTTTGCAGTTTGCCGCAGTTGGGAACCGCTGATATACTGTATATGATAGAGATTTATCATTTATGTCATTTGTATGTACTGTATTTCCACAAAATTATTATAATTATTTTTTTTTTTTTACACTTCAGTCCACTCATGCATTAATGCATAAAAAATGCACAAAAATGTGCAATACACCCGGTCCCTGGGTTTGGACTTGAGGACTACGTCTTTACTTGACCAACAGTCTTTTCCCTACAGGAAATATGGCACCGTGGCTCTGAACGCATCCCACAGCGGATGAGCAAAGGCTGCAGAATGAGGTTTTTGTAGAATGTACTTTTTTTTTTTCTGGCCGTTTGCCAACCCATTTTAGCCATAACGGGGAAGGAAGGAGAAATGGAGGGTTAAAAAAACAGAAGTAGGAGAAGGAGACAGTATTTTTAACTGTAGTGGTGCATTATAAGGACCAAGAAAAAAAAAGCCAAGTAGGCCATTGAGACAGAGGAAGAGCAGCGTGATGGATACACTTTGTCTATCTTCAGGTACTGCTAGAACAGATAAAAATATTTTTAGCAATTGCTTTGCTTTGATCTTAGTGAACACAATGTTAAAGTTTAGAACTGGATTTGGTTTGGGATTTGATTAACGATACTGCAAATGCCCCAGAAACACTCACTATAATCAGTTCTTAGATGCATTACCGCTTTGGCTATCTCCTATATGCTACAGTTAGCCTGAGCTTTCATTTGCGTCACACTGTGTATGTGTGTGTGGTCTAAGGTTACTCCCGAGTGTTGATTCAGCTGTAGCCTTCCTCCTCGCTGCCAGTGAATTGGCAGGTTCTTACACCACTGCCTCACCGTAACTTCAGCCTGCAATTATGACTCAGTGAACCCAGAGTGAGTGGCAGTGCTAACCCTGGTTTATTGACGTAAGTTGTCCACTAGAGCTATCCAGCTGTAACCACTGCTTCTTTTTGACTAAACGTCTCAGTTCGCATGAACTATATTAAAATAGTTACGATTATAAACTATGCATGTCAGTGTGTTCTTCCATTTTCTGTACCGTTTAATCTACACTGGGTTGCCAGGAGAATTCTATCCCAGGGCACTCTCAGCCCAAGGTGGGAAACAACCTTGAACGGGTTCCCCCCATTGCAGAGCACAATCATGCACACATTCAAAATGTACAGATGCCAATCAGCTTTTCTTGTTAGGAGGAAACCCCAGAAGCACCGAACATGCAAATTTGACACACACAGATTGGAGGTGAAAATCAAGCCTCCAACCACCAAGATTTCAGGCAAATCATTATAACCACTATATCGTCATGCCTACAAATGTGAGGTCCTGTAAAGTAAGCTTCTATGTAATTTATTATATTTAAAAGATACTTTAACTCCTGACTGTCCTGCTTGACCTTCTGCCCTTCATCTCGACAATCATCAACGGTTCCTTGTCATCTGGCCAAGTTCCGGCTTCCTGCAAGAATCCACGTGTTATTTCCATTATGAAGAAGCCTACTCTGGATCCTTCAGACCATAGGGGTCAAACTCTGGCCCATGGGCCAAATTTGGCCCGCATTGTAATTATATTTGGCCCACAAGGCAATGCCAAATGACTACTAGATCTGGCCCGCCGGTATCATACGGCGCATTCACCGCTAATACTACAAATCCCAGCTCCGCACCCAAGTTTCTCAGATGCCTTCCATGTTCGGCAGCACTTATCTATGTGAGCAACTTTTCTCCTCGATGAAGATGACCATCTCACAGGAGACGTCTGTACTTTTTCTTGCTACTCCAAGGCATGGGCTTGAATGGTTGATTGATTTATTATGATAATTTAATATTTTTTATTTATTAACCTGTGGAAAAACTTTATTTTGATATTTAAATCAGGAAGGCTGCAAATAGAAAAGAGGCATACGATTTTTATTTAAATTCTGTTGAATAATGAATGCCATTGATGTTCGCTTTTGCGTCCATATTAATTGGTTCATTTGTTCAATGTTGGCCCGCGACTTTGTTCAAGTTTAAAATTTTGGCCCACTGTGTATTTGAGTACTCCTGCTTCATACAGTAGCAACTACAGATTGGTATCACTTCTCTTTTTACTTTATAAAATACTTGGACGCTCTGTATATAATAAACTTTATCTCTTTATCTCTTGCAGAACTACTGCCAAGATCCCTACCATTCTGGCTTTAATGCAGCACAGTCCACAGAGTCTATCCTCTTGGCCGTTACTGAAAATCTTCATGCTGCCAGATTATGCTCATCCTACTTGACCTGTCTGTTGCATTTGACACAATCCACCCCAAGAGTCTCCTGACTACCATTAAGGGTTTTGGAATTTGTGGGACAGCATGGCAGTGGTTTGCTTCCTACTTTTACGGCCGTTCATATCAGGTCACATGCAGGGGAGCGACATCTGCACCACACAGACTCTCTACTGGTGTCCCACAAGGCTCAGTATTTGGTCCTCTCCTCTTCTCCTTCCAGAAACACTGTCTCGATAAAGTCCTCTCCTCACTTGTGTTCTCTGACCACTACTATGCTGTTGATACTCAACTTATCTTTTCCTTTTATCCTTCAGACATTTACTGCTTCTGCCCGGATCTCAGCTTGTCTGACACAGATTTTATGGTGGATGACAGCTGAAACTCAACCCCAGCAAAAGTTAACTGCTTTTCATCTCTGGTGATTCGTTCCCTTCCCAGGATCTCGATCTATCCGTCAACAACAAGGTAGGTCTGCCTCGACTTTTCTCTGATCTGGTACCAAGGTGGTGGAATGAACTTTCCATCAATGTCAGAGGATGTCAATGTCTGAATTGATTTGTTTATGGAACTGGTGATCCCCCTGACATTTTCATGCAGTCAAACAAAAAGCAAATACTTTCTTAACATGTTCCCAAACTCCAGTTGTGCAGTTCAATTGTCACACTCGAAAGTTCTGTTTGCTACGTGTTTTTATCCAGCAGATACTTTATTACCTCTATTCACATTTCTCAGCATGAAGATGCCGCAGAAAAAAATGGAAAGAAAAAAAGAAGAATGATACAAATACAAATT
The DNA here is from genome assembly GCA_028566295.1 of Liobagrus marginatus. Lineage (NCBI taxonomy): Eukaryota > Metazoa > Chordata > Actinopteri > Siluriformes > Amblycipitidae > Liobagrus > Liobagrus marginatus. Next base: position 14,639,519 of record JAOUQX010000033.1, read on the forward strand.
TTACTATTGAAGAAAAGCCAGTGGCTCCACTAGAATACCATTTTTACCAAGTGTTATTATAGCTTGGGATGAAAACAAGCAAACACTAGTACAAATATTTATGCATGATTGGTTTGCAAATATTCACTTTGCTAAAGCAGATAACATAAAGCTATAAACAATATTGAGTTGTCCAGAAAACAAAATAAGGAGTCTTTTGCTTGCTTATTTCTGATTCTCTATCCTGAATTGAATTGCTTAATTGAACAATCACTGATTCCTATTCAGAGGAAATAAAAGATCAAGTTCAAGTTCAAAGTTTATTGGTCACATGTACATTATACGTGGTACAACATACAGTGAAATGCTTTGACGAC
>JAOUQX010000033.1:14762830-14785592 GCA_028566295.1 Liobagrus marginatus
TTAGAGACAGACAACCATTCACACACACATTCACTCCTATGGACAGTTTAGAGTAGCCAATTCACCTATGCCCAATCACGTGTTTGGAGGCGGGAGGAAACCAGAGTACCCAGGGAGAACATGCAAACTCTACACGAACTCCACCCCTGGGCAGGAATCGAACCCATGCACCGATGACCTTCTTGCTGTCAGGTAAGCATGCTAAACAGCCTCTAATATAAAAGTCTAAAAGAACTTTCGCCAGTAGTGTAAAAAGCTGCCTATGCGAGACTAAGTGTAAATATATGCCTGGTTTTTGTAAGGTAAAAGGAAACCAGAAAACCCTGTGGAAACAAAAATACAAAAATGTGCATATTAAAATGACATAAAATGGGGATGCGATCAAATATTTTATAATAAGTGAGTTGTCACACCATTTAATCCAGGGCTTTGACACAAAACCCTCAAATTGCTGGTTTTAAAGAAAATTCTATATAGGAAGAGAGTTGTATTTTGAGGAAAATGTTTCATGCAGCAAATCTCTGACGTTTCTTTGTTTGCAGACAAACCATAAACACTATTTACACAGAAAGAAGCGAGGGATAATGACATCTTGTTTGCTGGTGATAAGGTCCCTGATCTCATTTAATTACAGCTCTCCTACAGCACACAGCCCATAGACCAGGTCATACTTACCTAAGTGTTTTTAACATGTGCATACACACAACGGCTTGCAGCTGATGACGTCAGCTGCTTGTTTGACCTGCGTCATGTCTGAGGAAGATCAATAATTTATCTGACATTTCTAAAGTCAGCGCTGCTCACGATGAACTGCAGTGCGCCTGCGCGTTGCCACATAGGGATGCCAGATTGGTTTAAAAATATTTATAGAAATGACTGATCTTGATTTAGTGTTAACATTTCAATTATTTTCAATCTTCTAATTTTATTTTTGCATTATTAGAAATAGGAATCGACTGATATTGGTGACCTAAGTCAAATTATGACTAAGACTCGATTCCGAATTTTTCTAATATAAAAAAAAAAAAGACTTTCGACACCATGGTTCCATGCTTTCGCCGTTTAGATTATTCAAACTTTAATTATAACACACCGTGTCTTCATGAAGCCTATGTGCTTTTTACATCTGTAATGATGAAACTAATGTAAATATAAATCACCCACAAACTTTTTTTTGCCATAGACTTTAAGTTCGGGTGGGTGGATAATCTTCAATGTGGCAACCCGACTGTCCGCGTGAGAGTTCTGTGTGGAGGCGCGCGGCGCCGCTCGTTTCTATGACAGCAGAGTTAGCAAACTGCCCTGTTGCCGTGAGCTCATTCGAACGCCGCTGGTTATTTCTGTCACTTGTTCTGTTTTGAGCATTAAAATACATTTAGAGTCATAGTTTCAAGGCCCTACAGTAACGAAGCTGTGTGCTTTTTTTTTGTTTCTGTAACGGTTGTCGAGTACAGCCCGCGCATGCGCACTAACATATTTCTCCCTGAGAGGATCTTTTCATTGCGGTCCAACATGATTTAACTGCTAATAAAAGCCAAGCGGAGATGGAGACAGATGCAGGCGTCGTAGCTGATATGGGAGATAAAGACGACACTGAGGAGGAAGGGCGAAGGAAAGTTGAGGCTTTACCCCCGCTGTTCGAGGATGAGGTGAGAAATAAAAAGAAAACGAATAAAAAATAAAACCCACGTAAACTGAACTTGGAAATGTGGAAGTTATTTACAAAAAAACAAACAAAAAAAACGTCGTAAGGAACCATAACTACCTTTATAAAAAATTTGGGCCTCGAGCACTGAATTTTAATGATTAATTATCATTAGTAAAGTGTATTATAATTCATTATAATTAAATTTTTTTTTTTACAAATTTTGGCAGACTGGTGTGTCTTTAAAAAAAAAAACCCACTAAAGACCAAGTGTTTTGTCCATCTGAGGGAAGCTAAAGTAGAGAGAAAAACAGCAAAATATAATAAAAAAAGAGAAAGAAAAATAGATAAATAATAATAATAATAAAAATAACAAAAAATATTATATATAGCAGTAAGTTATCGTAAACAGTATTTTTTTTTTAGCATTGTACTAAGGACAGGATTAAAGAACCCTCACGCTCACCCTCAGTCTAAAGGTCATAGAAACTTAATCGTGTCTACAATTATTTTTGAACATTTCTTCCTTTTTTTCATATTGACGTTCCCCTAAACGGTATGGACTATAATTCCTAACACTCATTAAATTTGCTTTAAAAAAAATATGCGTCAGTATGAATATACTTTCATCTTAAATGTGTTCAATTAAGGAGGAATAATTTGCAAACATTAGATACATAAATGTTCTATTCTATTTATTAGCACTTGTTCTATGACCTCTTGCTATTTTTATATGTAGAACATAAATCCGTATGCTGTAAACACTTTTAAATAAAGAAAGAAATGGTAATAACTGACATATTTAGGTTGGAGATATGCATACCATTGCTATTTATATCGAGGAGCTTATGTTCAGATGCAGAAGCATCTGCACTGTTTTGTGCCTGTAATATACATCTCTAAAAATGACTCACGCATTATTAAGGCAAAAAAGACTTATTCCGTAGAGCACTTCAGGAATGAGTCAGTGCTTATCAAATGAATGTTTCTTGGTAAAACAAAGAATTATATCAGCTGACATGCATTTCTTTTTTTGGTGTCAGGCTCTCACACACCTGATGTTTGTTTTAGAGAGGTGAGGTTTAAGGGGATTAGAGGAGGATGACCCACAAACAGTGCTGCCATTTAACTTAGACTGGATAAAGCACATTTGATCTTTTTGTTGTTGTTGTTGTTATTGTGTTAATTATATTATAATCATTTAGTTATGACACGCTTAATCTTCATCTTTATTATAACGGTGGTTAACGAGTAATAATCTAAGTTACAGTAGATTACTAGGTCTATGGACAAATGCAGACAAAGCCTTTAGTCTTATTCAACACACAACACTGATTATATTCAGACATCAATTTTTATATCTCATGAGCATCTGTTTAAGAGTTAAAGGAATATAAAAAAAATACTACAAATGCACTTTACACTTAAAACAAAACTTATATATAACTATGTATATCTACATATGTATATGTATGTATATATATATTTGTGTGTGTGTGTGTGTGTGTGTGTGTGTGTGTGTGTGTGTGTATTTATTTTTGTGTTTGTGTGTGTGTGTGTGTGTGTGTGTGTGTGTGTGTGTGTGTGTGTGTGTGTGTGTGTGTGTGTCTGTGTATATATGTATGTCTATGTCTGTATAACCACAACTGGCAGTTTTTTAACAGGTATTTTCTTAGTGTGATCATAGAAATATCAGAGCTCTTATTTCATCTCAGCTCCAAGATCGGTTTACAAAACATACATGCAAAAAAGTATAGGTAAACCTATCTAGGTCGAAGTGTGTAATTTGCAGAGATGGAGAGCGGGGATGTGTTTCTCCGCACTGTTCTCGTGGGAGTTTGCCTATTTATGGGGCACATTTTACTGTAGCACTTTCCTGCTGTGTCTTATGCTGCATCTTCCTCTGTCCTGCCTGTTCACTCCTAGTGCTGGCTGTGTGAAAAGTTTTTGTTTTTTTTCACATATAAAGATGCTCCAGTAACTGGATGCGTGTCTTTGAAAGAGCTTTATAGATTAGTTTTTTTTTTTAAATCACATAATGTGAAAATCTTGGTGACTTAATGTAATCACACCAAAAAACTCTTTGGTAATGAACAGTCCGACTGGATGGAACAATGAATGTCTGTGAAAAAACAACGACTCTTTCAAAGGACATGACATCATCACGGCAAGACATTTTGTGTAAAATCTATTTGGGGAACTAGAGATTTAGAACAAAAGTTTCTCCTCAGTTAAAGTTGTGTGAAGTGTGAGTCAGCAGTAGCAAGACTTTGAATGAAAGTGTTTCTTAGGGTTTTTTCTGTTTTCTACCGTATACACATTAAGTCCTGTTTCTCCATTCATTTAGTTTTTAGTTGCAGAGATGCACTTCAGTTTTTCAAGAGACAATTCAAAACTTTGTGTTCAGAATATATTCAGTGTTAAATGTGTACATTTTGTTTGATTAGAATAAAGAGGTAGTAATCTAAAATGTTCTTGTTAATCGGCTTGCACAGGTAAATGTATAACATGTAATGTAAGTTAGGTAAGTGTATTGAAAATGAAATTAAACTGGTTGTTTTTATATAAATATTCGTTCCTGTTAATATAACAATTAAAATGAATCTAATTGACATTAAATTTCTATTGGTAATTTTGAGTAGTGTTTTTTGTTGTTGTTTGTTTTACAGTTGATTAGACATGACACGCTTACAGCTAGCAGAAGGGATTGAGCGGGAAAACAAGCACCTCCACCCTTTTATTTAAAAAAAGAAACAATATAAGCTAAAGAGAAAAACCCTAGAGCTGGACAACCAAATTGGGCAAATGGTCAGAAATCCTTCAGTCAGTCCGTTTATCAGTTTATGATAAAGAATTCAAAGCTTCAACCGTATGGAGCTTAAAATATCCTGTGTTGTGGTGGAAGAACATCACCAATTGGCCATACTTTATGGCATTCCAAATTACACCTACACCAATCGCTTGATCTTGGCTTTCTAGAGACTCATGTGTCGCTTCTGTCTGATTGGAATCGACCTCTTAGTTCTAATTTCACCAAAATGGAACATTTTATGCTGAATTTCAGGCCCTTCATCTGAAGGAACTTAAGCCCTACTGATCACTACTGAATTCGATTCCTATGGTAAACCCTGGTGGTGGTAGCATGGTAATTAGGGGATGCGTTTAGAAATCTCAAAGATACTAACAACCTTGAGTTTAAGGCAAGGGTTTACCTTCAAATAGGACAAAGACCCAAAACACAACCAGAACACAGGAGTGACTTTAGCAAACGTTCCCGATTGGTGCTGCTAAGTTATATTTGCTTCAATAGTGCTGACTAAAGGCTTTGAATAATGGAAAGCTGATTTATGCTTTTATGTTTATTTATTCGCAAAAAGTGTATAACTTGTGCTTTCTACTAAAGTGCTTAGTTGATTTCTAATAATAAATAAAGGTAAGAAAACAAGGAATGAAATCTGAATACACTGTATGGGTTAACTAGGTCAGATTTAGCCTTATATAAAGAAGTCAGATAGAAATAGATTTAGAGAGAGGAATGTCTGTTTGTTTGTTTGTTTTTTAAGTATCCTCCTCATAAAAATTAGGAAAGGCAATGTGAATCTCTCCAATAAATGATATACTAAATGTAAATGTATACTCTTGTCATCTAGCATCTCTGTTAGAAGTACTAATAACATACTTCTCTCCTCTCAGGAGAATGTATCTTTGGCAGATATCCTGTGTCTGAGAGACAGCTGTCTGTCCGAACAGGAAGTGTGGGCGGTGTGTGCAGAATGTGTTCACTCGCTGCAGAGTATTGCCTGCTCTCAACTTTTTTACACTCTCTGCATCACACCAGACACCCTGGCCTTCAATGCGCATGGCAACGTCTGCTTCATGGAACAGCTCAGTGGTCAGTAATGTTCACATTCAGCTCTGTTTGTGTATGTGACCCATTCCCATCACTTACACTGTCTTTGGTCCGAACGGTCTAGTAATGATGATGTGGACTGTACTGGAGGTGTCTTTGAAATGATTGTTCTTACAGCTTATTCTGTAGCCTAGAAGCTGTGTTTTAATGTTTAAAAAAAAAAAAAAAGAACTACAGGTAGTCGTCGACTTACGACCTATGCAACTTACGACCGTTCGACTTTACGACTTTACACAATCGCGTAATGGAAACACTACAACATTTTGATGAGTATGAAGAATATCGCTACTGCCTGGGAGGTTGTGCAAGACAAAGTGCAGGAATGGCATCTGGAAAAATTGTGTTAAGCGCTACGTTAATGATTTTGACGGATTTCACAGTGAACATGAACATGAACTTGATGAGCCACCGCGCATCCATAGTTACTCGCCTACTCTACTTACGACCAAATCGTGTTACGACCGGTCTGTCAGAACCAATCGTGGTCGTTAGTCGACGACTACCTGTACACGACTTTTTACGAGTTGCACTTAAATAATACACTATTAAAGTTTATAAATGAATCAGTTTGTCTTGAATCACTGTCTGTATTTCAGCGCAAAGAAATTGTTTGGTGCTGAAATTTGTGCTCCTATTTAAGATGAAGGATCTTCACACAGAGTTTAAACTCTAACACAAGTTATGATATTAAACACAAACTCTGGCTCTAGGGCCAAGTTCATCCATGTAGAATTACATTTTTAAAAATTCAATTCAATTTGATTTATAAAGCGCTTTTAACAATACACATTGTCCCAAAGCAGCTTTACAGAAGTTAAACAGTAAGAAGAAAAAGAAAAATGCAATGTGAATGAAAAAAAAAAAAAGGCAATGGATCCTACTCTTCATTTACCGCTTTAATTGCTTTTAAGTTATGACCAATATATTTTACCAGTAGGAAAGCCTAGGACTTAAAATTAGCCATGGCTAGAAATTCAGTTAAATGCCTTTAGCTAAAAATGAAGTGGAAATTTTTCTTGTAGTGGAAATACAGTATGGCTCATGAATAAACAAATTGTGCAGCCAAACTGCAAAGCACTCAAAGAGTAATCAGCATTGCCACAGATGTCTGACATACTAATTCACATCCTGATATAGACCAGTGCTTATTCGTCACACTGGACAGTGACGCTATTGTCCTACAGTATTACTCTGTCATACTCGATATGTAGTGCAATGATTACAAATGGAGAACCAAAACCTTGATTTACAGTACATGCTTTATTTGATAGAACGATGTAAGTACTGTACGAGTCTCCTAAATTTAGAAGGATTTGTTTACAATACAGAATATTACAGTTTCCCATGATGCATTAGGATTATTAATTTAGCACAGGCGCATTATGGAAATTATATATTAACTTAGGCAATACTGACTCCAATTCTTTGGGCCTAAAAAGCACTTTTTCTTTATTTCTACAACATTTGCCGTTCAACTGAACTGTTTTAACATTTATTGTTTGCATCACTACTAAAGCAGCCCAATTTGTATCATCATCTATAAAACGTATACAGTATGCTGATAGTAATGCTAATATCAGTAGAACTCAAAGACAAAAATATCAAATCTCTTTTACACTTAGATGGCCAAATCACAAGTTAGTCACTCAGAAATATCCCAGCAATACTTAAAAAATCTTGATGCTTAAATTACCTAGAAATTGTCGCTTGTCAAGCTATGGAACAGTTTTTCTCTGTTGGTATATTTTACATTTATATTATAACAAGTTGTAAAATTACCACTTTCATTGAGATCCATTTTCCTTTTTGAACATTTTAAAAGTGCTGAATTTCTCTCTCAAGTCTCTTTTCATGTAGAAGTAGAATATTCTGTGGCCAATGAAGATTTCCTGCTGTTTGCCGTATCATTCATGGTTACCAAATTTTTCATAGTTGATAATATGTAATATAGTGCTCCAAGGATAGTGAGAAGAAAGTGTGACCTATAAAACATGTCCAACTCTGTGGAACAGTCTGGAGAAGGCTCGGGATCCTTAGAATCTTTGGCCTACTTAGAAGAGGGAATGCTGCAGTACCACAGCAGTCTGTGCTTGTGTCTTAGAGAGAATCACTGTGTGCCTGGATTACTATCTGAAGGAAATTAAGCCTCGTCTTCTTGACATGCTCCATGAACCTATTTTATTTATTTATTTATTATTATTTTATTATAAAATATTTTACAGCAATCTGATTGTCAAATGTGTCATTAAAGCTATACGCAACATTGGCAATGGTATAACTGGACTGTTTTTCACTGATTTTAACCCAGTAAACACCTTTGGGATGAATTGGAATGCAGTGTTACTTCAGACCTCTTCATTTCAAACAATTGCCTGTACTCACAATTAAAAAATCTATTAAAATCTGTGTCAGGAGTGTGGAGGTGATTATAGGAGTAAGAGTGAGACTTATATCTGGAATAGGATGTTCAATAAACACATGCCGATGTGATGGCCAGGTGTTCCAGTATTTTTGTCCGTATTGTTTTTATACCGTATTAACTGATCTTTTTCTCTTTTTCCACTTAGCATTTTGTAAACAGTGAAATTCATCACTGATTCAATTATTATGAAAATAACTTTTTTTTTATAAAGTTAGATTTCAGTAATATTCTTTTTAAATGCCCTATTTTCACCCAACTTTGTTATATGATTGAAATCAGGACTTACGTTAGAAAAAAAAATGTTTTGGTTTCAGCAAAATCAATATTTGTCAAACAGAACATTAGGGTTAAAACCTTTATTTGTTTTCAGTTATTTTAGTGGATATTTATTTTTAACCATTTTCCCCCAGATGACCCTGAATGCTCTTTTGTACCTCCAGAGTTTGACAAAACTGGAAACACATTTGAGGTGAATATTTTATATTATAACTGTTACTGTACTATATTTAACAGTGTTTTTTTTAACAGTTTTAGTGTGTTACACTGTTGTGATCTGACGGACCGGAATTAGAATATTCATTGATGGAGACTTTAAAGCACTCTTGTACGTCGCAATGGATAAGGGTGTCTGCCATATGCTGTAAATGTAAATGCATATGCTGACTTTATATTAAGCTGTTAAGTGAGTTTAAGCTGTTGTGGGTTCGTGCTAATTTAGTAAGGTTATTATGATTATGAATGACTCACCCTTTCATGAAAACTTTACAACTTCCACAGAAGGCAGAAGAAAAATAACATATTTGCAGTACTGTTCAAATATCTGAGACCATACTGAAAATCTGGTATTTTATTTATGGCATTTAGCAGACGTCCGTATCCAGTGTGACTTAATTTACACAAATAATTAAATAAGGTAAGGGTTAAAGACCTTACAAAGCACTTTACAGTAGCAGCTCGGCTGTTTTGGGTATTGAACTCAATACCTTCTGATAAGCACTCCAACGCCTTAGACACAAAGTTCCGACATGCCCTTTGTTTAATTGTTTATTTAAATCTAGATATACACAGAAAGATTTTGAATATTGAACACGTGAAACAAAACGTATTTTCATTATGAGAATATATAGAACAATTTATAAATTGTAGCTTGTTATGCTATTTATTTATTTTTTGCTAACTGTTAACTCTGTTATTTTAACTACTTTGTATAAAAGGCTAGATGTTCCATGCGTTTTATCCCTTCTATTGACGGACATTTAGGGATTTGATCTAACCAGGAGTTATATTACAGAGTTTTAAAGTCAGGGTAAGCTCAAGTACACCGTATCATTAAAGGGAGCAAACCAAATACTAAGCAATCCATATAAGTATTTAACAAGTTGTTGCTGATAACACTATTTGCAATGAAAAGCTCTGTGGTTAATTATGTGACACAAAGAGAAGCATTTTTACTTGTGGTTGCAGACCTTTGGTGTGTCTGTTATGGACTGTGCATGCAACCTGCACTCCTTAATGTATCAATGCATATATCTGTTTTATTCAGACCCAAAGAACATCTATAACAAAACGATATTTTGAGGAGAGTATTCCCCTCGACATGGATACAGGCAATCATTTATGTTTTAGCAGAGCGTGTAGATGAGGACTCATTTGTTAGCCTAGATGAGAGAGTGCATGACCCGGCACAGATGATAGATACTGCCTGGTCTAGCTGTGGGCAGGAAAATAGATGACAGTGTTCCGTTTTATCTGGATTTGTCTGTGCTTACTACTTAATGACTTTAGGATGATATAACCAAAACAGAATTGCATGTGGGTGGTCCATTTTAATGCATGCATTATGTACTAAGATTCACACTTTTGAAATTGTCATTAATATCTCAATTACTCAATTAAAGGTCAATGTATCTTTTTTTCTCAGAAGACGCGTGTGCTGTGTACAATGCCTCCCCCCCCTGAGATTTTGTGGCCGGCCTCTATTATAAAACCCTTTTACTTTCCCTCTGTTTTAGGGTCATGTGTTCTCTCTTGGCTCTACACTTTCAGCAGCTCTGGGCTATGATATAGAGCCAGAAACAGAGATGGAGTTGGGAGTGGATATTTGCAGGTTGCTTGAACAAATGCAAGCAGAAAAGCCAAAAGACAGGCCTTGCCCAATGGTTTGGATAAGTATTTTTACAATTCACAGTCTATGCTGTATTAAATATTTAAATATTTATAATAAATACTATTAAAAAATGTTAAGGCTCTGGATTATTGTATAGATCAGCGGTCTCCAATCCTGCTCCTGGAGGGCCACTGTCCTGCCGAGTTTAACTCCAACCCTAATTAATCACACCTGAATCAGCTAATCAATGCTTTACGATAGGTTATAAACTTCTATGTAGGTGTGTTGGGTCTAAACTCTGCAGGATAGTGACCCTCCAGGAGCAGGATTGGAGACGGGAGACCCCTGGTATAGATGATTAGTGCTCAAGCACCAGCACTTCCAAGCTGCCACTGTTGGGCCCATGATCAAGGCCCTTAACCGTCCATGCACCAAGGCTGCTGTTCCATGGGCCTAGACATGCACTCTGTCGCCTGTCTCCTAAACTGGGCTATATAAAAGAGAATATAACTGTGCTCTAATGTAAATAGTATTATTAAACAATAGGGTAACTAAAATAAAGTTTTTTTTCTTTTAATTATCTGTTAGACGTTATTCTGCATCCTAGATGTGTTTATATTGAAACTTACATTTTAGATGGTGAATCCTGACAGAAAACAGGAGAATTATCCTTGATAAATATAAAAGAAACAGGAAATCACTCTCATTGTAAATGCAGTTAAAAAAAATAAAGAACATTTTAAGCACATTTGCCTGTGTAAACACTTACTTCTGTTTCAGCTGTAGTGCTCTTAAGAGAGAAAGAGCTTTGCAGAGACTAAAAATATTTAAGAGGGCTGTGTCTTTTTTTACATAACCTTGGGTCAAGCATTTTTTAGCCCAAATTTTAAAGCCTTATTGTTATGCCTTCTGTCCTTACGACATCTTATTCTTTCAAATAAGAGCAAAACCGCTGGAACATAATTATATCTCACATGCCATCACATGAAGAAATGAAAGTAGAGCAAAATAGAGCAGAATTATTTTTCTTAGAGGACCTGTTGAAAAGATTGTGTAAGATGCAGATGCAGGAGAGGGGTATCACAAATGAGTGCATATTTACAAGCGGTATCTTAAGATTCTGTCTTTTCAAGGATGAAAACATCAAAGGAACTAACAGAATATAACTACTGGAGAACTATAGCAGAAAGAAAATATAACAGCTTTTAAGTGGACACACCAGACAGGCGTAAGTAAATAAACTAGAGTACAGATCAGACAAAATAAATGACATCAGGCTAAAAAGAATAGGAAGCATTAGCCATATAAAAAAAATTGGAGAGGGAAAGGGAGTAATGGTGCATGAAGGGCGAGAGGGAAATTGGGACAGAATCAGGCCAGATGTAACAGTGTGCTAAACCTGGTTATTGAAAAGTCCTGCAATTATCTATTCAATTCAATTCAATTATATTTATAAAGCGATTTTAACAATATACATTGTTCAAAAGCAGCTTTACAGAAGATAAAGAATAGTATAGAATAGAAATCTAGTTATCATACTATCTCTATGAATAGATTTCAAATGAATTTTCAACCACATTTCGCTCCCTCTCAAGTGTTGGCTTAATTGATTAACAAACTATGGTACACATGTATATACCATTAATCTGATTATTGACTTCTATTTTGTCACAGGCCATTCTATCTCTAGCAGAAGCCAAAATCATTGACGCTACAACCACAGCAGTGTGTCGAAAGCTCTCAGCCATCGGGAGAAGGGTGCTGTCCATAGAGTCAGACGCCCCTTTCCAAGGTTTTACTCTAGTCTTTTCTCTAAAAGTCTAAAACTACTTTTGTTTTTGTCCAAACAGTGAAATATATTTTTAATTTCATTCACAGATGAATGGGACAAATCATATCGTCGCTTTACGGAATATAAAGGCTCACGTGCAAGCTCGGTTGAGAATCATACATGTGACCAGCGTATGTCCAAACATTCTTCAGATTCTCATGAAGAAGATGAGCATCTGGTTAAACAACGGCGAAGAGTCTGCACTGGTTCCTTCCGCTCTGGGAGTGTGGATGGATATCATGGTGGTCCATCGTTGCTCAGAGATGCCAATCTCTGCTATCCTTCTCAGAATAGTTCCTCCGTTTTAAAGATGAACCAAGAGGTGAGATTGAGAAGATCACGGAGTGCCCTCAACCGCTCCTGCTCCATTCCTGACTCCAATAACCCCCCTGTGTTCACAACTCCATCACACACAAACCTGAGCATGATGGTAGCAGACCTGTCAGAGATTGGAGAAGAAGAGACTATGATGATGCAATGGGAGGACCATATGCTGAAGGAAAAACATAAGAAGTCTGCACAGAATGAGGATTCTGACGGAATAGGACAATGTCTCAGGCACCCTATAGAATCTGTAAATAGAACTAATAACGATGCAGGTTGCACAGGTCAAGATGAAGTTTTAAAGGAGGAAACCCCTGTGCTCACCACACATGTAGAGGAGGAGATAAACGACTCACGCTCTTCTAATCATATGACCAAAAGCATGCTGTGTCTCAAGGAGGAATCTCAGGATGAGGTGAGATGTAGATTCAGAGTGTTTTATATAAAGGCGAGATTCTTCTTTACTCTTCTTTGTGGTTTGTCAGATTAAGTGCTGAGAATTGTGTTGTAGCACATTTGTTTTAAATGTTGATAAGCATTGGTTTTTATTTGCTTGCAGTGGGTCTCTCTGCGGGAGCTGTTGTCGCGGTGTACACGACCGCTGTCTGTGAACGAGTTGTGGGCCCTGTGTTACACCTGTCTGTCCACACTGCAAACCTACACTGATTTTCCAGGTCAGTTATATCCAAAAGATGGCCAATCCAGAAAATTTTAAGCATAAATAAATCTCACTCATTGAACATGGAACAATTTCTAATTGAAGATTGAAACCAAAATTGTGTTAAATTGTCGTTTGATGGTCCGATGGGCTCTTGGGTTTCTCCAAGACACAAAAAATAGTGAGTGGAATAGATACCGAAAACTATAAGTGTGAACTGTTTCAGATTAGCTGCATTTATAAACGTTTCACTGTTAGACCGCATATCGTCTTCTTTCAGTGCAACTCACAAACATTTATTACTAAAGGATTATATTAAATGACTTACACCACCTTAATATTTAGCATTATTCAATAGCTGACCTGTGCTATTTATAGTAAAGTGGCAGAAATACTGTAGCTTGCTATTCTATCAAACAGTAACAATCTATTAAACATTTCTTTATGTGGAGAAGTTTACGATGTATTTTCGAAGTTCTGGATATACAATGAAACAGAAGCAGCTGAAAGTAGTTTGCATGAAATGTATGTTTTTTATTTGTTTTGAAAGCTTACCTGTGTTTGGACTCTGTGTATGTGGACTGTGATGGAGAGGTGCTGTTCCTTATGCCTAAAAACACAGGTACCTTTGTTTACAATGTATGTTGAACAAAACGCATTAAAATGCAATAATAAGTAAAATATAGTCAAATTTATTTCAGATCAGATTAATGCAGCAGGCCTACTATCTTTTTCGTAGGATCCAGTGATGTCTTTTATGTAGCGCCTGAATTCCAGGAGCATGGCATTTTAACTGAAAAGGTGAGTTTAGTGATAATACTATTTTTAGGGTACATTTTCAGCTAGTGCTTTGTTGTTGTTTTTTTAAATGCTATATACTGTAGAATTTAAATGCTTGAGTTTGCTAGTAAAATGTGTTTTGTTTCCTCATAGGCCTGCGTATATGGAGTGGCAGCTATTTTGTGGGCTACAGCCAAATTTCATTTGTCCCCTAATCAGAAGCTAGCTATGCCTAGAAAATTCAAGAGGCTCTTGCTTGAGATGGCTAGAAAAACCCCTATTGAAAGGCCAACTATTGTTGTGGCAAAAAAGGTAATAAACAGAAATTTATTAAAGAGAGATATTAGAGCCAAGTTAATTCCATGACTATATTTGTTTCTGTGTTTATTTGTAAACTTCAGGGCTAAATCATAATTTAACAAGCTTTATATACCGTAATTATTATTTAATCATATATCATTGAAGCTTAATGGACACTATCATTATTGACACAATGGTGAAAACATTATTTATTTTTTATTCATGATGCATCAGAGTTGCCGTGATTATCTGTCACGTCAGGGGACTGACCCTGAAACTGTGTGGATACATCTAATGAACAGACTTCATAAGGTATGCATTAGCATGTCATTACCAGCTACCTTAAGTTTCAGATTAAGGGTTGAACATTGAAATCTTATAGAATACATCTTTAAAGCTGTAGTTACTGCATTTTTTTAAATCTGCAAAATTGCTTAAACCGTTTATTAACAAAGCATAACTGAAAGCTAATTCAAATGGATAACTACAAACTAAATATTTTACTCAAAGCATGTTATACATTGATACCAGCTATTGAGAACAACACAAAATACCAAACAATAAACCGTTTGTGTTCAAATTCATCCATAACAAACAGCGTTTACAATATTACTTCATATAAAATAGACTAGCCCCCCCCACCATACACACCACACACACACACACACACACACACACACACACACACACGCACATACACACCTTTTAGGTAGCTTGGTTAAAAAAAAATCTCCAGTGAGATGCCTCATAATGTGCTTTATCATATAAAATATAGTATATACAGTATAATATCATAGCAACTAGTTTTATCATAACTGCATTTATTCATCAATGTATGAACTGGAATTTACACTTTCATTCATATGTAATTTTAGGCATCCAATAGAATTAATGAAGAAGAAACATTCCCAGACGTGGGCTCATTGAAAAACATAGCTACACCTGAGAGTAAAACGGGTACATTTGTATTCTGAATCTTTCTTTACTGATTAAAAACTCATTCTATTCTGTATTAGTACAAGAGTAGCTAATCCTACCCTAGGAAACCTAAAATCATATTTTATGCATAGCTCTCACCTCTAATCCAGCAAATTTAAATGCAAACACTATTCCAATGCTTCTGAAGCCCAAATTACTTTTTTTTTTAAGTAAGTTTAATCCCACTGGGGCTGGACCTTTTTGCAGGAATGAAGTTCTTATAGATTGCATCCTTTAAAGTATAAATTGTTACGTATCCATTATTTGTATGTTTTATAAAACACTTTAATCATAATGATCTACTTTAAATGTACACATTTATAAAATATACACATTTTTTGTGAAAATATGTGTTTGTTTTTTTTTGTTGCAATTTTGGTCTTAGCAGGTTTCATTCCTGTGGGCCATGATATGAAGTTGGCCCCTGTATCTGGACCTCTTCCCCAGAGCAGCACCATCTCTATGACAGCAAGGCTGCCTGAGGCTTTTACTTCAAGCGCGACCCACTTTATACCTATAGTAGTGGCTCAGGAGGATCTCCAGGAAGTGGAATCACCTATACCGCAGAATATGATATGCAGGTCAGGCCAATGCCTTTTGTTTAATGATGTGACGATGAATATGTATGTTTAAGTCACATTGTATACTTTTGCGTTTTAAAATCTGTAAATATTTATGTGGGTTTTCTAACAGATCTGACTATTTACCTTCACTGTATTAAAGCAACCCCAGTGAAAATAAAATTGGAAATGAGAACCTAAACGCAGAAACACCTGAGCTTCAAGATAATTGGATGCAGGAAGAGCAAGAGGTCAATTGCTTATCCGTATCCAGTAACACTACGGTTCGTACCTCTTCACGTCACACCAACCTCCAAATATCTTATCCAGAGTCAAACAGCCAGTCTCTGCCAACCTATCCCAAAGTCCCAAAGTCTCAAAGCCCAGCTGGCATTTTCAACAACTTCCTCCTACAGCAAGACCCTCAGAGTGGCCGTGTGAAACTGCTTCCTGTTCACATAACTGTTCCTCAGTCAGTCCCAGGCCTTGATCTTAACCTCCCATTGAAAGCAGATTCAGAGATTGCCTTTGGAGTGCAAAACACTGAAAATTATGTGCACTGTGTTACCAAGATTGGAGAATATGATCAACAGTTTACGCGCTCTTACCTTAAGACCAGCAAAAGCAACCTCTTAAATAATAGAGATCACCTGAATATGACTGAGCCTTCCCAGCATACCAGGGTATTGAACACTACATGGCAGAGACAGCCAATTCTGCAGCAGGTCATTGGTCTGATCAGAGATGAGTTTGCCTTCGACTGTTATCTGGAAAATGGACCAGAGGAGCTCATAATGGGTAATTGAATTATGTTTTATTGATTAAGTCAGCCATTTCTGCATGCAAATGCTGAGAACTTTCTCGTTTGATAATAGAGCTAATATTTCAGGGTGTAGTGCTCCCTTGTGCATTGCTGTGGAAATTAGATTAAGGCTTTAGATTCTCAGGCAAAATAACTTTTTTATCGCTTTAAAGCAAACGGACATTTCTCAACCATATTATGATTATTAAGCATCTATTTAATTAAGCCATAATTGTATCATCAATTTAAATAGAACCACACTGTGATCAAAAGGGATACTGTATGTGCAGTTAATTTGAGCTACTGCATACTTTTATGCAATAATAATAATAATAATTTCTTTCTACCCTTGCAACTTTTACTGTGTATATTGGTCACTTTTTATTCTCTGTTTGTAGGAGAGTACATCGTTTCTTTAACAAGCCTACACTTTGACACATTCTGTAGTGCAATAGTGGAAAAGTTCAATGATCTACATTGGGATAAAGACCTACTAGGATTGTTGCATTGTCTTGTCAATCAAGACCCCTTTTTTCTGTAAGTAGCAGGTAACTGATTGCATGTGCCGTGCTTCAAGAAACCACTTTTTTTCTATTTATCTATTCATTTGCACATTTAGTATTTAAAGGCAGTACTGGAATACCAGCATTTAAATCCAGAAATACTGGAAACAAACATTTTTATTAGTACAAACTATTTAGGGAAACAACAAATAGTTGCTGTCTCACATTTTCCATAGAAATGTCCCCACAAAAGGCTAACTCGGTCAACTTGGTTGTGCTCTATGAATTTCAAATTACTTCCAAAGAGATATTTACAAAAGCCACTTAAGAAACCGAACCCTTAACGACGCCATTCTACTCGTCATTAGCATGCATACTAGAAGCATTTTAAAAAGCCTTTTGTCCAGTCCTTTTCCAACCAGATGGGTATCTATGGTAACATAGGAGCCTGTGCTTTGGACTGAAGGACACTTGAGCTTCTTGGAGGAGTCTGGAGGAGGCAAATGTTTACATAAAGGAAGCCAGATGTGTGAAGAAACAATAGCCGTTATAGCTAATTTTTAGAATTTGTTTCCGGAGGGATTACATGAGAAAGAGTTGCAAGGAGGGTGTGTAGCATGGAGGATAGAGCATAGTCGGACACAATAGGCCCTTTCTGCTCTATGACACATGGTATTCAGGCCCTTTCTTCTCTGTAGGCTTAAAGGGCTGGGATGATGAGATGATGGAGGGAGAGAGAGACAGTGAAATAAAGTCACAGTTCTTTTTCTTACTGAAACTGTAAACTTTTAGAAAGAGTTTTCTAAGGATTTAGAATGGCTGCCAAGAGAATTCTTGACTGGCAGCTTACTTGCTTTCCAGCTGACTGCCATCCAACTGGTATGTGTGCTGTTGTGACTTGTTGTTTTTAGTTTTTGGTTAAAAAATTAATTTTTTTAAATGATATATTATACAGATGTATGAATTATGTATATGCAGGTTATTATTTGTGCTATAATTGATCAGGTTTTTTTTTAATCATTTATACTTTTTCTGTAAAATTGAGTTAGCCATGCTTTGCTTTACATGGCTGATGGCTCTGCTCTATGGTCTGTGCCAGATGCCCAGTATTTTTTGCTGATATTTACAATTACATTTATGTATTTGGAGGTGATAGCTAAAATAAAAATAAGTGATTCAGAACATCATTAAACAAGGATGAATCTAAGAATACTATACACACACTTGTCAAAATCTTACTGTACGGTACTTATTGTAAATATTATTTAGATGCAACCAACCCCCCGGTACACTTTTTTTCTCTCCCTCACCCCTATTTACAGCAAACTTTCGGCCAGGCGTCAAAGCATTTCACTGTATGTTGTACTATGTATGATGTACATGTGAAGAATACACTTTGAACTTGAACTTGAAATCCAGATGATATATAGTAATTTTTCAATCATTGTGGGTTCAATCATTGTCAGTCCTAAAAAAGATGCGTGTGTGTGTGTGGGTGTGTGTGTGTATGTATGTATGTATGTATGTGTGTATGTGTGTTCCGTTCATCCAGTATCCATAATGTTTTAGGAAAGAATATGCCAGTACCATGCTGCTAAAAGAAATATTAGTTGGTAGTTTTCTCTAAGAGATGTTAAGTAGTGTGTTTTGAATTTGGTGAGGAATTTAGTTAGCATGATTGGTCTGCGGTGTACCTACGGCTGTTCCGATATGCAAACTGTAAAGATTACCTTTATCTCTTCCTGTTTTTCCATCGCACAGTGCGCCTGTTGAAGACCGTTCATCAGAGCTGAAGAAAAGGGCACTGACATCACTCTCGGATGCCAAGAGGTTTGAGGGGGAAAAGGGAGGGAACAATGAACACGGTCAGCTTGACCACAACACCAACAAGTGCCATGCTCCAGAAAAGAAAGGACAAAAAGCAACTAGACAACAAAACCAAGAGGAGACTAAGGACAGACAAGGACAAATAATAACAGACAAAGAAAGAACAAGTAATATAACTAATGGTATGCAGGAAGAGACTCAGCCAGTCACATTTAAGAAGTGTCATCTTAATGACAGTGCAGGTAAGTGTGACCAGCACTGACATCTTTTAGGAATTAAAGCTTGAATAGGACAACTGAGTAAATGTTTTTAGAATGAGGGTTTATTTGCATCCTGACGATTTGGATTGACTGTAAAATGTAGCTACGAATGTAGAAAGGTTCTGTCGGATGAACGGATTATAAATAATATCTATTCGCTGCTGCCAGAGACACACAGAGAAACCTCACTGCTTCGGTCTTATTGAAAGTTGCTCTGGAAACAGTTCGAAAAAGAACTTTCCTTCGTTTTATTTCTTCCTTGAATTTTTCTGCCTTCATGCATCCAATTGCATTATGTTTTCTTATCATTTGTTGTATCAGCTAAATAACAAAATATTTGTATAAAGGAGAAATGTATGAAACATTTATGGAAGGACTCTCGAATGTAATAGATTTGTAATTGTAACACTTCCCAGTGTGCAGTGAAGAATTCACAATAGGGGTTGCACATGTTAAGTGTTTTGATTCAGCAAAAAAAAAAGGTTTTAGTTGCGGCTCACGTGGTTCTCGCAAACCACCCAACACCGTCATTCACGTGGAAATCTCGCTGTCAAACTCACGCGTCAAATCCACACACGTGTAGAACACAGTTTTTTTTTAAATACATACAAATGCCCTCAGTTTAACTTTTCTGATTTAGTCTCAAAACAACATTTGTGTTGTCACCTGAACTCCTTTAACACAAGTCCAAACCCATAAATCAACACATTGCACGGTTCCTATAACATATACAGTACATACATACGTCACACTCTATGCAAACACTTCGGTTAATTAAACATATTCAATAACATCATACACAAGTTTCACACATTTTACACCAGCCTGCCTGTAAGAATTAAAGGTTTAAGTTGCGGCTAACGTGGTTACAGCATTACATTGCATACAGTGTTAGAACTATCCAACACCATCAGGACAGATGTTCTTGTATCTGTCCCGTAGTGTATTGTATGTACTGTTTCTTTTGCACTGTCTGTACTTGTTGCACTCTGTGTTGTACGTAGCTCTTTGTTGTAGTGTGTTATGTGACTGTGTGTTGTTCTGTTTTTTGCGTGACTGTGTTATATGTAGCATCAGGGTCCTGGAGAAACGTTGTTTCGTTCCACTGTGTATTGCAACAGCTGCATATGATGTAACGACCAAAACACTTTTTGAACTTGAACTTGAACCATCACTCAATTGAAATGTGAAAACTCACACGAGACTCCAAGAGAGCACAGTTCAATTACTACCGCCCCCTGCTGGCGCACACTATATTTCACTCCCAATCTATGTTCGGTCATGGCTATTACTGAAGTGCAATATTCGATCGTTGCGCTACATAATAGCTTTGTAATAGTCACAAGTTGTTCACAAATTGTTCCATGGAAAAGTCTATAGTGCCGTGTTCTGCCATTTCTCTCTCTAATATTTATCTTCTTTATAATAAGGCAATTGTTAATAGAAGTTTACTTGGTAAACAATTGTTCAGCAACAATAAATGTAAAGATAAACAGATACCGTGTCATAATTTGAAAATAAACATAATAATAATTGGAAATTGCAGTAGTATAAGAGTGACCAGTTGTCAAGGTATAATAGTCAAGGTATCACACAATTCATGTTTTAGGGATCATTTTTAAAACATGCATATAAATACATATGTATATACATATATATAAACCATACACTAATATAGGAAATTCTGGCTGATTGTTTTAGAGTTGAGAAGACTCAGTATGAACGTGGGAAACATTAGCTGTCCAGCAGATGGAGCTGAAGGGTTTGCATGTAGTGATGCGTCTCTGTCCCAGCATACTGAAGTGGGGAAGAACGCAGACACACACATTTCCCTGGACTGCTCAGATGCAGAAATGGATGATTCTGACTCTGTGACCTCAGACAGGACAATGTCCTCTTACTCAGACTTTCAGGGCTCTCTGTCCCGTCCTACATGGGCCCTGGCTCTATATGGAGAAGGCTTTTTCAGCCATGAAGTGGTGGAGTACGCTTACAAACTGGGCAGCCACACCGACTCACCAAGCTTGGAAGATAAATCACAGGTAGAAGCCACAGTACAAAATAAAGCTCTAACTTTAAAAAAAAATTATGTTGCAGTTAAATGAAACTTTAGCTTGCTGCCTTTGTCTTATGTCCTATATGTGCCCTAATTAAAAAAAAATATTTGTTTGCTTAATGCTAACTGTACTAAAAGGAGCAATCATTCTTAGACCAAGAAATTGACCAGGTATGCTTTATTTAATTAAGGGAAAAAATGGTTCGCTCCAAATAATCTATTTTTATGTACGTACTGTATATGGTATGATCTTAGTATTATAAGGTCTGTCATTTATATATACTTTTTTCTTTGCAGTTTTAATATCTCATTGAGGTTATCGGGAATTTGATTTATATGCAAGATTTGATGTAGACTTAAAGCATTTTTATAATCTGCATAACATGGTATGTGCGCTTGGAATGTGTGCAAGAAAGTTGAGTGCTTTGATTATTATGAGGAGAGCTTTAAATGGCTCACCAGTCAGACAGTAAGAACTCTACGGGAGGACAGACACTACAACTGAGCTCCAAACACCTCCTGCTTCAAAGCACTAGCCATCAATGATGTTACCATAGTGAAGGGGACAGATACACTAAAGCGCTGAACACTGATTTGGAACTCCTAACCCATAACAGTACCTGCAATTACAGCATGCTTCTTGTACTGTCTTTAAGATCACTCTAGATCTTTTAATGTCATCTCGGTTTCTTCCACCATGCTGTGTTCTCAGATTTCTGCTTAGGCTTGTAGATTTAACTGTTATCTTTGATGTTGTTTTTCCTGCAGGAACTTCACCAACAGCTCATGATCGAGAGCAGAAATTTGAAAAAGACCCGAAATTTTTATCACAAACTAATTCAGCAAGAGAGGAAACATAAAGGTGGGGTGAATTGTGTCATAGACAAAAGTAATGTAATAATGCAACCATTTATATCATTTTTAAACACGATGATTATGTGTATTTTGCAGGGTCTGAAGCAAGGGTGATGCTCTCCAAACTGAGGGCTCAATTTGATGAACTAAGAACTAAAGTAGAGTTCCTTGATTCCGTAAGGAAGTATCTCCAGGTAGGTTTTATGAAATTGCATCTGATAGATCAACACAAATCCAGTTACAGACTGTAAAACAAATATATTGAAACAATTTTTAAACAACTGTTGCAAAAAAAAAAAATGGGCACAAAAGAAAGCGTAGATGCTGCATTATGCTCTTTAGGTCATAATGAAAAATCGTATTCCCAAGGTGCATCAACACCTTGGATTTACTCTTTTACAATTTAAATGTACACACATAGAGAAATTTAATAGTGAGGTAAATTCTACTGTGTGTGCCAACTAATAAATGAATTCTGTTACAAAAACGGAATGCATGTAACTCTCTAATAAAGAGAATTAAGTGATAATCAGTGTATCAGCTCATACATTGTCCACTCTAATGGCTGAAGTCTTTGTGTATGTCAGGTGTTGCATGTAGACCAGTGGGGCTTGGCCTTCTCTTTGCTGCCCTCTCTGGCTTCTTCTGGATCTTCTTCAATAGACCTCAGAGACACAGAAGATCCAACCATATTGAGTCTAGTGTGTGAGCAGCACAGAGCAAGAGGTGGCTGTCCCCTACTGGCTGGATCACCCAGAGCCCTGATGGCATATTTATATTCCAGGTAGAATAGAAAATATTTGAAGTAGTCACTGAGTGTGTGTGGTGATACTGTTGTTTTTCCGGTACATACATACATACATACAGTACATACATACATACATACAGTACATACATACATACATACATACATACATACATACATACATACATACATACATACA
>JAOUQX010000033.1:15054533-15069905 GCA_028566295.1 Liobagrus marginatus
CACCCGTACTGTTTGTGGTCTGTCCGTAAGGAAGTCAGAGATCCAACCGCATATCGATGTGTTGAGTCCCAGAGCCTTCATCTTGGAAGTGAGTATGGAGGGAATTGCTTTAGAAATGCAATTGAATTATGTCTGCGGAGCGGCGCAGCGGTAGCGCACTCGTGTCGACGTATACACAGTGCTGTTGTGTTGCGGGCGATCCGGGTTCGATTCTGGCCTGTGGTCATTCCCTGATCCCTTCCCCTGCTCTCTCTCACCCGCTTCATTTCACCAATGTCCTAGGCATAAAAGGCCCCAAAATAAATCTTAAAAAAAAAAAGAAATGCAATTGAATTAAATTTGATGTTTAGCACAAAGACCCCATATAGGTACATTTAAAATTGTAGATAGAAGCTTTGAAATGTGACATGTTGCTATACAAAGGATATCTATTATTAGTCCATGCTTTCTTGTGAGTTAAGACAGCAAACTGAATACTAACCAATCACAGGTCAGTGCATGCTGATCACAGACAGCTTTTTTTCAAGTTCCGTTGTCGTGCACTGTTTTGGTATTCCTCATAGCTTTCCTAAAATCTTGGCACCAAAATATCCTCCAATGTTTCCAAGTTCAAACCTAGCTGCCAAAACTTCTTGAAGGTTTCTGCTTCACTGACAGCCACAGGATAACCAGAGAAAGAAAAGGACAGGAGGCTAAAGCACACAGACATAAATAGCAGCAACGCTTTGCAGTAGCATTGTGAAATATAGAAATAAGTTTATTTAAAAAATTTTTGAATGACTTTTTTCATTTTTTTTTTGATTGATCATTATGATTATGATAACTTATAATTATTATTATAAGAATTGATTATTATGCATGTTAACCTCAGAAGCACCGACTACTCTGTAATTTGTGGAATAGCATTTCTTTTCTTAGCTTTTTATATAAACTGTTTGGCTAAAAGTGTGTAAATTAATAGCATTTGGAAAACACACTTACCCAGAGCAACTTACATTTTAATCTCCTTTCTACAGCTGAGCAGTTCAGGGTTAAGGGTATTGTTTAAGGGCTCAGCAGTAGCAGCTTGGTGGTCCTGGAAATGGACACACTTTTTCAATTAGTAGTCCAACACTTTAACCCCACTGAGCTAAGACTGGCCTCATGTGTGGGCAGAACTATCACAACCACAACAAGTGTGTCTTTGTTCACTATAGCATTACAATTTCCCTTCACTGGAGCTCAGCCCTTAGCATGAGCATGTTAGCATGACAATGCCATTGTGCACAAAACACCATAAAGGTATGATTTGTCAGGTTTAAAGTGGAAGAACTTGAGTGACCTGCTCAGAGTTCTGACGTCAACCATTGGGTTCGATTCCCACCACTGCAAAGCTACCCCTTAACTCTCATGTTTTCAGATGTACGTCGCTCTGGATTAGAGCGTCCGCTAAATTCTGTAAATTTCATTTTCAGATCGTATTTATCACATACACAAACACGCAGTGAAATGTTTTTATTCCACATATCCCAGCATACAAATTTGAAGGCTGGGGTCAGAGCGCAGGGTCAGCCAGAACGAACGGCGCCCCTGGAGCAACTGAGGTTAAGGGCCTTGCTCAAGGACCCAATGATGGTAGCTTGCCTGGTGCGAGGCTTGAACTCCCGACCCTCTGATCACTGACCCAGAGCCTTTTACCATCAAGCCATCACACCTTTTTTTCCACCCATTGTCTAGCGCTTATCCTGTTCAGGGGCGCTGGAGTCTATCCCAGCTAACTTAGGGTGTGAGGGGGCACACCCTGGACAATCAGCAGCAGCTAAGACTTAGAGATTACAGACAACCATTAACAATCACTCCTATGGACATTTTAGAGAAGCCAATTCACCTATGCCCAATCACATGTCTGGGAAACTGGAATACCCAGGGGAAAACCACACATGCAAGCTCCAAGATCATCCAAGAGGTTTCCCTGGGTGGGAATCAAACCCACACTTCCATGACCCTCTTGCTGTGAGGCAGGCATGCTAAGCACTTTGCCACCATGCCACTTGTCAAGTCAAGTCAAAGCTTTATTGTCATTTCAACCATATAAAGATAATGCAATGCACAGCGAAATGAGACAGCGTTTCTCCAGGACCATGCTGCTACACAGAACAACACAGTCACACACAACACAGAGCTATCTACTACAAAAGTGCAACAATTGCAGACAGTGCAAAACAAACAGTACAGTACAATACGCCACAGGACAGATACAGACAACATAGCGCCGACCGTAGCGCAACAAGTGGCATTGTAATCATAGAATAATGATGCAGTATTGAATAATTAGATATAGCAGCATTATTAGCAGCAACCTGGTAGCTGCTTTAAATAAAGCTATTGATAAGTTTTGTTAAATCAATTTGGGGATTTTTCTTTTTTATGTATGGTGTTTTATGTATGGTGGATATTTCATAAGGGTTAGGGTTAGTGTTTTCGCTCATCTTTAGCATTGTGCTATATAGCAACTCTATAGGCAGAGCAATGGAATAATCCAACAGCTAAATTATTTACAATTATTCATTTTCTGGCAAAAAAACATAATGTGCTTGATAAATTATTCTTTAACTTTTGAAAGATGATTTGAAAATTTGAAATAAGTTAAGTGATGTAAAAATAGTTATAATACAATATTACTGTAAAAGTAGAAGATTTGCCACCTGATAGCAAACGGTATTGTTTTACCTACGCTTATTCAAATAACTGCATTTAATACTGTAATAGACTGCAGAACTGGGGTTATGAAGCTTTTCCTTCCTCTGGATAACCGATGATCTTTTTCTAGCATGACAGAAATGTAAAATTCAACAAAACTGAAACATGAATTATATCTAATTTTCTCTATAACTATGTATCACTGAGCAAACATCCTAATTAAAGAGACCAGAAGTCTGCTTTGATGCTTTCTGATGTGTCACGATTTAGTGAGTCAACAAAGCCAGGTTGGGATTGCAGATATAGTTGATTAGAGTTTTGTAGAACATCTGGTTATATGGAATAAAGTAACTTTTTCATGTGAAATAACAGTCATATATTAGTCAGAATTGATTGTTCCAGACGGAAGTGCAGCAACTATTGCTGTGGCTTTTAATGTAGGTCAGTAATGGCCTGTGACATATATTCATGTATGGCATAGTTTTATTAATACATTTCCTGCAACTTATCTGTTTTACAAAGCATTGGATCAATTTTTTATACAGTTCTAACACACATTTATGATTTCCATAAACAAAGTCAATCTCCCAAGCTTTGCTACAATCCCTGCACAATCGGCAATTAATCGCAAGGCTAACACTTAGAGACAGACAACCATTCACACTCACATTCACTCCTAGGAACAATTTAGAGTATCCAATTGACCTATGCACAATCACATCTGTTTGGAGTCAGGAGGAAACCAGAGTACCCGGGGAAAACCTGAGCAAGCATGGGGAGAAAATGCAAACTCCAGACAGAAACATCGTGGGCGGAAATTGAACCCATGCGCCCATGACCTTCTTGCTGCGAGGAAACATGCTAATGTCTTCGAAAAACAAGGTAATTAGTGGCCAGGCTACATTTAATTGCCCTGAGTTGTGAATGAGTGTGTAAATGTGTGTGTTCATTACGTCTTGCAGTGTAATGGCACCTCATATGCATAGTCCCGCTTTATGTTCATATTGTTCATACGTTCAATATTTTTGTATATTTTCTAGTAACTACTATTGTATTATGTTTTTGATAATACTACAAAAACGTATTCATGCACATTGGCAGAACAATACATAGTCTTGGTTCGGTCGTAAGAGCTGATGAACCCGTGATTACATGTGAAGGCTGGATAGATGAGACCCATGAGCAAAAGAAAGCCATAAGTTATGAACAGGTGGAGGACTTTAGAATGCATGGGTTAAGAACCTGCTGCAAAACTAAGTTAATTCAGTTCAGTGTATTGGTCACATGCACATCATACAGTACAACATACAGTGAAATTCTTTGCTTCCGCATATCCCAGCATACAAATTTGAACGCTGGGGTCAGAGCGCAGGGTCAGCCAGAACGAACGGCGCCCCTGGAGCAGGTGAGGTTAAGGGCCTCGCTCAAGGACCCAACGATGGTGGCTTGCCTGGTGCGAGGCGTGAACCCCTGACCCTCTAGTATGTGATACTGACCCAGAGCCTTATACCATTGAGCCACCACCACCAACTATCAAGTTGTACTGCAAAGGGTTGTCTCTCATTTACATTTACAGCATTTGGCAGATGCTCTTATCCAGGGTGACTTGACCAAGCAGTTGAGGGTTAAGAGCCTTGCTCAGGGGCCCAGCGGTGGTAACTTGGCATTGCTGGGAATCAAACCCCAGTCTTCAGATCAGCAGTCCAACACTCTCACCAATCACTTAGTCTCCTTGGTGTTAGAGGAGTGCAGAAAAAACGCCAAAGACATAATAGAAGCTACAGAAAAGCCTCAAGATGTCTGTGGATGAAGAAGGGCTGTCCATGGTGAAGCGAGCCGCTTGGACATAAGATGGGGACTGAGCACCCTCGGATGGGTCCCCAGGTGAGTGTCTGCTAATCTGAGACCTGAAACACCCACTGACTCTGGGTATATTACTGATGATGTCTCTAAGCTTCACCATCACCTTCATAGTGTATCCAGTAACTGTATGATGAAGTAGTAGTTAAGAAAAGTGCCTACAGTTTTAACCAGCTGGGTCAACTAATAGCTGTTCAGACTAGCTTTTAGCTAGGTTGTTTTTAAACTCTACACCGATGTGTTTAAATGTCTAAGTATTTGCTTCTGTCTAGAAAATGAATAGGAATACGCCGTACACACATCCTAAAGTATGTGCTACTTGCATTACAGTATTGAGAAAAGGAATCCCGTATCCTGTCAAAGAATTTTTTTTTCTTTTTTACGGCGAGCCGCGTGCTTCCTCTTGACATCTGCACAATGATTGGTCAACCGAAAGCCATGTAACCAATCAGGTCGCGACTACTGCGGAGGAAGGAATAAATACAAGATGGCTCCTCATATAAAATCAGCCTCCCGGCTTCTCTTTTGTGACCAACAAAATTACTTTTCTTTACTTATTCGTGTAAAATATCTTTTTGGGAGAAGTGCCGAGGGTTAAATTGATGTCTGCGGTGTTAAAGTGTGACTCGCTCTTTTTGTGCGGAAGAAGATATTTGAGAAAACCGTGTGTCTCTATTTAGGCTAGTGTGAAGGGCTCCACCAGCGACACTGCTTTTCGGATGGTACGTGAGGATATCGGGCCTTATTCTATTATAGCACGCGCTGGCTAAATATTTAGCCTAGCGCTAGCGCTA
The DNA here is from genome assembly GCA_028566295.1 of Liobagrus marginatus. Lineage (NCBI taxonomy): Eukaryota > Metazoa > Chordata > Actinopteri > Siluriformes > Amblycipitidae > Liobagrus > Liobagrus marginatus. Next base: position 15,059,867 of record JAOUQX010000033.1, read on the forward strand.
CACCGGTCAGTTGAATAGCTAATCAGTACGTGAACAATTAATGGTGGCTGACCGTTATTCAACACATCGCCCAAGGACCGTACTTGCATTAAGGAAAGATACCGTCTAAGTTTTCAATATGGCTGTCTCGAGGTAAGTTCTTATCTCCTCTTTTTATTTATATAAAAAAAACAGTTTGAGCTAGCGACAGTCAGGCTAACTGCTAGTTAGCAAGGAACGTAGTTATCGTTCCACAGCTAGCCACGATGATCCACCACCAGGCATACTATACTATACTATAATATGCTATACTATGCTATAACTAGATTCTTAGCTGGAACTGTAACCCAAGGCCAGATTTTCTTGCTATTTTAAATAAATATTGAATCATAAGTCGGTGCTTAAGACAATGAGTATGTAACGAGGACGGTGTGTTTAAACCTCGTATTGAGATAAAGTTATAAAACCCACATCGTCGCCGTGATTATTATTGTGCTGTGTTTAAGTTTATAGCAGCCCCGTAATGTGACGCTTGTGATGACCTTATGAACGTTGCATTAGACGTCTTATGTTGGTATGAAGAAGTTAGATGACACTAATGGTGCATTGGAAAGCTGTACAAGTTGCAGTGTTTATGAAACCGTACAGGGTGTTAATCTTTCCATCGGTTATCTGAAGGTAAGATTAACTACTACCTGTTATCCACCTTATTGCAGGTGATCAGTCGATTAAACCCCACGGCATTAACGTGTGATTGGGAAGAGCTACTTCAGTAAATGTGTGTTCAGGGTGTCTGTAATTATGCCTGCATCTCTGCTGCGTGTCCTATTATTTGCCACGATGTTTGTAGGTGTAAGCAAGGAAGCTACATCATCTCGTCTATTTTTATACAAAATGATTGCACAATGTCTAACCAGTCCGTTTCTAATATATCTTAACATTACGGTGATACAAATGGTCCTTAAGGGTCTGGAAAGTGTTCTCTGAAACAGTGTGGTAGATTGGGAGAATAACCATTTTCTGTCATTGACCAAATGGAAGAAATGAGTGCAGTTTTCACAAAGCCATACAATGTTTTGTCATATTTCACAAAGCACCACTTATCTCATAATGGACTATTTTTTTCGCGTTGTTCTAGACACCATATAGAAGATTGGTTGCAATATAGTTATGACGCTGTTTTTAGATCTATAACACTGTTTTCTTAAATATCTGGAAACTGTAAGGAAGGAAAGCAATAGGAAAGGTGAAAATATAGATTTGCATGTTACATGCAAAGCCCTAATACACAAAGTAATTAAATCTGTTCTCAAGCAATCCTTTTTTTTTTCCTTCACTGAAAAGTAACCTTAATGCATATTCATATGACCTTTAAAGCACTGAGCATTGCGAATATGACTTGGGGCAGTGGGCTTCGAAAGAGATCTGGAAAGGACACTAACCTTGTAATGTGCTCATGCCCATGTTCATGCCATGACTTGTACGTTCACATGATAGGATGTTCAGCTTATAATGTTTACTTTTACATTTTTGTCATTTTGCAGTCACGTTGATGCAGGGCTGCTTACATTTTATCCAACTGAGCAGTTGAGGGTTAAGAGCCTTTCTTATGGGCTCAACAGTGGCAGATTAGTGGTGCTGGGAATTGAACCTGCAATCTTGAGATCAGCAGGCCAACACCATAACCACTGAGCTACCCATGTTGACATTGTTATTTCCAGAGTCAAAATGGAGCATGCTCCACTTTTGACATGGCATGTTTTAAAAAAAACAACTTTGAAATGGGGTACATTATCGCAGTTGCTTTTCTTTAGGCATTGTTTGAATGCAGGTGCACTGAAGCAGGGAAGGGATGTGGTTAGGTCAGCCCAGTTTTCACACTGCATAGATCAGCAGGAGTATTTTGTGAATAAGCACTTGCAGCTATGCTGAAACCCCTTTGGTCTACAGTTCATTATTTTAGAAAGATCAATAAAGCTAGTTCGCTGAGAGGGGATTGTGTTCCTACTGATATATAAACTAATTAGCAACTGACTGTGAAGAAACCTTAATTGCTAGGCTGTATGATCGTTTGATACTGAAATAGGCGTGGTGTCGGCTACATGTTAAATGTGCAAGTGCTACATTCTATACCATTTTTTAACAGCAAGCATTTCATGAGCTGTCTTTTAGTGACTTGTGCTGTGTGTAACCTCTTTTCTCAAACATTTCAGGCTTGAGCGTCTGTTCATCTTGCTGGACACTGGTACAACACCTGTGACTAGGAAAGCTGCTGCTCAACAGCTGGGAGATGTGGTCAAGCTCCATCCACATGAGCTAAATAATCTATTATCAAAGGTGATCTTTCACGTCCCCATTAACATCCTGCGTATCCTCTAATGCAGCTATTGTGGGATGTTAAAAACCTGAATTGTTTTACTTTGACATTTACAACTCTGTTTCAGGTTTGCAGTCATGCACTTCATAAATGGCTTTGAATAAATGTGGAATAGAAAAGTCTTATCTCTAATCTGAAGGTTACAGCAATGATTGAATGAGCCGTTATAATGCAACGTTTTTTGTGTCAAATGCACAGAAGTAAACTAGCTGTATTACATGTCTCGGTATAATGTAGCATGTCCTAAATTAAGCGCCCTATATGATTTTATTTTTGTTCTACTGTCTTTTTATAAGGTTTTAATATATTTGAGGAGTCCAAACTGGGACACGCGCATTGCAGCCGGTCAGGCAGTGGAGGCTATAGTAAAAAATATTCCCGAATGGAATCCAGTTCCCAAGCCAAAGGAAGGTAAATGGAGCGTTTGGTATTTTTATGTGGTAGCCAATTCAGAGTGCTCAAAATTCAGCGTGAACCGCAACTTGCGTTTGTTTCAGCTGCTCATGTGCTTTAAGTGGCACCCGTTTCATGTTTGCCTTTTGTAAAGATGTGAGACTCGGGTAACCTACAGCAAATATAAATGTATTTAAAAAAACAAACAAACGATTGTAATAAGTCTACAGTAGAGAATGTATGCGTGCATATTTCAACTCAATTCAAATAATACCAATTACGACATGCAGTGACCCGCTTTTATGAAAAAAGATAAATACAGTTAACCCTATTGCTTGGCTTGTGAAAAGTTTAGCTTCCATGTATGTGAAATCAAAACATTTCTGATGTACACCCCATCACATCTGCCTCCACGATATGATTTTGTTTACCCCTTTCTGTATAAATGCACGTTGTTTTGAAATGTGCGCAGAATCAAAATCATATTTCTACCAAAGTACAGTGAGTTAACATGTACAAGCAATTTGTCTTGGTGTGCGCTTGGTTACTATCTAGTTAATGTGCCAGAGATTATTTTTGTCTGATCAGCTGATTTCTGTTTGCCAAAGTATGTAAAGAAGTGTTTAACAATTCATGTTATGCTAGTCAGTTTGGATTTGTTTTGGCCTTGTCAAAATTTTAGGAATCCTTGTTTTATTGAAGACCAAAAACACAACACTGTGTGTATACAATATGTGGCACTGAATGGGCTGTGTATTTATTCATAAAGTGCTTTTAACAATACACATGGTCCCAAAGGAGCTTTACAGAATATACAGTAAGAGGTTAAAGAAAAATGATTGTGACATGTATCCCAACGAGCAAGCCTTAGGCAAGGAAAAACTCCCTAATGTAATGTTGGGAAGAAACCTTAAGAGGAACCAGAATCAAACTCGTGTGAACCACTGAAAGCAGTGTGAGCTTGATCAGCCTGAACTCAATGTACAGTTGTGTGCCAGATATGTGTCGCTGAACTTGTTGTATGCGTGGTCTTTATTTCAGTGTAAATATAGAAATCTACCAGTACATTTCATCAGCTGCCTCTCACCCCAAGTGTATTCTGTCTTGTGCAGAGTCCCATGCAGAAGACATGTCTCCTGAGGACAGTTCTTCAGATAAACTCAGTTTTTACAGATTTGACATTTCCCGCTTGCTCCGACATGGAGCGTCACTTCTTGGGTCTGCTGGTGCTGAATTTGAAGTGCATGATGACAAGTCAGGTAGGACCTGCATAAGCTTTCACACAGATTTAGTTTTTGTGTTCGCCATGCCAGTGGACTTGTGTACTTGGATATTGCGCTAGAAGAAATGATGCACTGTTTGCTTAAATGATCCCTGTAAAAGTGTGTTCCTCTTGTATCTATTCTGTGCGAGCAGTAAGGTATTTCGGTCAAGTTTTACAAACCAGACGGCTTCCTTGTAGTGTTTTTTTTTTTTTTGTTTTTGACTGGGGCAAAAATTGAAACATGTTTAGTAGCTGACGTCAACAACGTCGAAAATTTGTTTGCCATTTGACTGGCTGAGCCTCGACTTCTGCAATGATGCAATGCTTTTGCATTGCAAAAACTTTAGCAGTTTTTTTTTTACATGTACTTACTTGAATGCTTTCTAGTTTCTGTGTGTTCAATTATATCCTTAATTTTTGCCAGAGGGTTCATAATTTTTATTCCCCTGGCCCTTTTTCAAAAATGTAATGTCTGATTTCTGCTATTGCTGAGCACTGTACTTTACTGAACACACTCCTTGATACCCACAGCAATTTGTACTGTGTTTTGAATATCATGTTTTTGTTTGCGAAACAGCTGATGTGGACCCCAAGGAACGCCTGGCACGGCAAAGGAAGCTTCTGCAGAAAAAGCTTGGCCTGGACATGGGTGCTGCTATAGGCATGGATACAGAGGAGTTGTTTAATGATGAAGACTTGGATTACACCTGTACCTCCAGTGTAAACAGAACCCACATGGGAAAAGGGCCTGGGTTCCAGAGTTTTCGCAGCCATGCTGTAAGACTAAGTTTCTCTTTGCAATTTAATTGCATGAACCTTTTGCACTATTTTTAATGATCACTACAATTAGTTGTACAGTTTATGCATTTGGTGGAAACGACTTCATGACCACATCGAACACGAGTGAATGTTGACAACCTTTAGCTTTTGAGTTACTTTTTATTTTTTATTTTTTTAGCTTTTGTAAGGTTTTTAGTGATCCTAAGCTTTCATCCATTGCTTGTTTATACACCTTCTTTGATAATTGGTGTAATGACTGGTCATTTAAGCATGTAGTAGATTTTATAATGTAGTGTGAGATCGGTAAGTTTAATGAGTATCGCTCGAGTCATAAAATGTGATTGTTGGCCGAGGCCAATCGATCTGCGTGCGTGCGTGTGGGGTAAACAATATAAAAGCTTTTACAATAGATGTCAGAAACCATAGTTTAAGATACAGTGGTTATAGATAAAAACCAACATTCTAAACGTCTTGATAAATAGTTACAGGTATGTAGCAGCATTCCTGCTAGTATAATAACCCAAGTGTACCAGATTAAGCAAATCTATTACTATTTAAGAGCTGAATTTTCTTAATCCTTGTATTGTCTTTGCCTGAACCGTGTGTTTTTTTTCTCCATATTTAAATGTTTGTAAAGGGTTAGGTTTGTAAAGCATGAAATAGAACACCATCCAATTCTGGGTTAAACCATTTCTATTTCAAGCAACTGCATAAAAATAAAACTATTCATCAGATTTGAGCCCCGGACAACTAGTAAATGGTGTACGGTGTCAAAAAACATTGTCGAATATAACTATTTCATACATGGATGAATTGGAATGTGCAAATATAACATTTAAACTCGCTGTAGTGTGTATTTCCTATCAGCTATATGCCATAGCAGTTATTTTGGCGGGGCAAATTTATCAGCACCTCTCGGGACCATCTGATGAGTTTCTGAATCTTCCAAATTTTTTATTTCTATTTTTCCACCAAGGTGGTAACATGTTTAACGCCTAAATTAATTCCTATACTTTAATTTGCCTAAAGCAGTTGCTTTTGTATGTTATTTAAAATGGGATTTTCTCTCAGACTCCGCAATGTGTGATTCAGGATTACTAGATAATTTGCATCTCCCTCTCTGCTCAATTGCCCTCGGCCTCTTCCTCCATCTTTTAAAGAAATGTTGTCTAACACGTTTAGTAATAATGGGTGTTGTGATAAATATATCAGGGTTGTTTACCATATTCTTGTTCTCGTTTACTATTATGTGCTAACTTTCAGTTTAAAAATGGTTGCGTCTCCTCCACAGCCCATGCAGGCAGCAGAGTTTATAGACTCTGAATTTCGTCCTGGCATGAGCAATCGGCAGAAGAACAAGGCTAAACGGATGGCCAAGCTGGTGGCAAAGCAGAGATCTAGAGATTTGGACCCCAATGAAAAGAGGTAATGTTGTCTTAAGTACACCTGAATAATTTCTTCCCTACTTGAGTTTACATTTAGAAGTGTGGATCAGACAGCCATATTCTACTATGGTTTGTTCATCAGTAATGACAGCTTTGAAGGAGAGCCTGAAGAGAAGCGGCGGAAAACCACAAACATAGTCATCGAACAGCCAACGGCTGAGAACAAAGTCTTAATTGATAACGTTCCTGACAACTCAAGTTTGTTTGAGGAGGTAGGCAAACAAACGTTCAGTTCAAAGTCATTTGTTGCACATGCAGACCGGCATGGTTCCCTTCAACGTGCATACGAACAGATCTGTACAAGCGTTTTATGGTACTTGCATACATGCTGGACCCCACCTGTAATAACACATAATAACCTTTTCTTTTTTTCTCCCATTTGTTTATAAGACTCAGGAGTGGCCCCTGGAAAGTTTCTGTGACGAACTTTGTAATGACCTGTTTAATCCTTCCTGGGAGGTACTGTACATGTGTTGTTATTCCCCATTCAGTTTTTTAAACTTTGAATGCTATGTTGCTTAATTGCACTGTTTTCTCAACTTTTTAATTTTATTTGTTTTTTTGAAATATTAAAGTTTCAGTATGCGTATTAACAGGAAAACGTAAAAGTAGCTTGTTAGAATGCTGTGTTTTTGGACTGCAGGTGAGGCACGGTGCAGGCACAGGCTTGAGAGAGGTCCTAAAGTGTCATGGTGCTGGAGGTGGGAAGATGGTGGGCAGCACTGCAGAACAGGTGCTCCCTCAGTGCTCTGCCTTTTTATTTTAGATTTTTTTTAATAATGTCTTCAGTTACATTTGTCGTTTTGAAGTCCCCCTTATTCAAGCAGCTTACATTTATCGAATGGAGTAGTTGAGGGTTCAGAGCCTTGCTGCAGGGCCCAGTAGTGGCAGATTGATGGTGCTGGGAATTGAACCTGTGAATTTCAGTATTTAGAATTGAAAGATCGGTCTTTATGACCTCTCGCATGGTTGGAGTAGTTCCCTGGTACCATGGTGACGTGCTTGAAAGTTTTTCTAAATACCTTCATGTGACTCGTGCTATGAATGGCTTAAAGCAGTCCAAACACTTGCAAATCCACAGGCGTATGTTTGGTTTTATTAGGGCGAAACCCTTTATCTTTTCAGGGTTTATTTAGTTTTCATTCAAAAATTCTTCATCTGGGTAATGAACTGAGGATGCACTTTAATCTGAAACTTTTAACTTCATCAGTTAACCCAGCAGCATCAAGAGTGGTTGGAGGACTTGGTCATCAGGCTTCTCTGTGTGTTTGCTCTGGACCGTTTCGGAGACTTTGTGTCTGATGAGGTAAGACATGAATACAAGACTGTTTATTTCCCCATCACAACTATGATGGGGTTTTTTTTTTGTGTCATATGTTCTTCTCATTTATTGATTGATTATTTTAATGCCCTATAAGGTTGTTGCCCCAGTCCGAGAAACCTGTGCACAGGCACTGGGTGTTGCCTTGAGACACATGAGTGAATGTGGTGTTGCCATGACTGTGGACGTTTTATTGAAGCTGCTTACAGAGGATCAGTGGGAAGTTCGGCATGGAGGATTATTGGGCATCAAATATGCCCTTGCGGTCAGACAGGTAAGAAAAGTGCGTTGATTTTGTCCGTGTGTATAAATCGTTTCTTTTGAACGTTTCCCTGAAAGTGTATAGAAAGTTACCCTTGATAAATTTAAAGAGGTCAATTACCTTCCTTAACCCACAGGATCTTATCTCGCAACTGCTTCCTCGAGTACTTCCTGCTGTCACCGAGGGGCTCCAGGACCTGGATGATGATGTACGTGCCGTAGCAGCTTCTGCTCTTATCCCTGTAGCCGATGGACTGGTGCAGCTACAACCTACTAAGGTTAAACAGTACATAACTTCACCCACAACTAATGCTAAATTACCGTGATGATTAAAAACATGATCATGCTTTAACTGTTTTCATATTCATGTGCTTTTTTTTGTAGGTTCCTTTCATAGTGAACACACTGTGGGATGCTCTGCTGGAGCTTGATGACCTCACAGCTTCTACCAACAGCATCATGACTTTATTATCGTCCCTGCTCACATACCCTCAGGTCCTTCATTGCAGGTATTCCTCCATACCAAGTCTTGTTTTTAGACTTCTCATATGAATGCTACTGAATCACTACTATATATACATTCTGACACATTGTCTTATTTTAGTTCTTTTAATAGCCTTTAGTTGAATAATTGAATTTAATGTGTCTATAGTCATTTCCGTACTTAACTGGGGATACTCTAGACTTTTTGACCACTGAGTGTCCATCTTCCTTCACGTTCCTGCGTTGTAAATAGCCTTGAACTCACGGCTAGGTTTATTGCCCTCATGCTCTTTTATAATTCATTACTATTTATTTTTATACTTTTATAAAATCATGGAGTGTATTTTTAATGGCTATACTGATTCGAGCCTTCTAAACTAAAACTCCTGGCTTACTTTATTGTAGTTGCGTATTTTTATAACATTAAAGTGTACAAGATTAATATGATGATCCACCCTCATCTAAAGCTGTCTCTTTCTACTTACTATTTAGTGCCCACTATCTGCTGTGCTAATTTGCTAATTTTATTCATGCTTGTGTTAAAGTTAATATAAATGTTTATTTGTCTCCTCTATACTATATTCAGAATAAACAAAACCCAGTGAAATACCGACATGATAAAGCTCTCTGGTGGCTTTGTCACGTTCCGGGTGCTTTTAAATTCTCCTATACTAGATTCACTAACCCTAACGGGTGCCGTGCTCTAAAAACACGTACATTTGTCTTTCTTTTAACAAGGTTATACAACCTCATGTATCAACTCCTACGACTGCCTGGGCCTGGGCTACACGATTGACCAACAAACAGCCCAAACATAAATGTTTTCCTCCCTTATCTAAATGGGGCCTGTGTTGTGGTTATTTTAACACATCTGACACTAGTTTGAACATCGTATCTGTCTTTTACCTTTTGTTGTTGTGGTTTTATAGGTATCTTGCTGTATCACATTCTTCTTACTTTTAGAACCTATTTTCTCTCCCTCACATGCTAGCTTGATGCTAGAGGTTGGAATTTGAACTCTCAACCTTCTAACTACTGAGCCACGGCTGTTCAAACTCGTCGTTTATTGTGATTATGTGATGGCCTGAGCTCCATGTAAAAGGGGGCGTTTATACTGCCAGTAGCGCAGTCCACTTTTGTACAGTAAAATGACCGCATTTATAGCCGTGTCTAGAATTTGTCATCACTCAATAGTTGCTTTCCCTCAGTTTTTAAATATGTGCTCAGTTACTGCATTTATGAGTTTGCCAACTCTGTCAACTTCTACCTAACAAACTCTCTTCATCGTCTGCAGCATGCAGCAGTCACTGACCATTTTGGTTCCTCGGGTGTGGCCATTTCTCAGACACACCATCGCGTCTGTTCGACGTGCTGCCTTGGAAACCCTTTTCACGCTGCTGTCCAAAGCTGATCAGGTACGATATTCAGTGAAAGCTGTACAACTGTTTCAACGGAAGTATTAAACTGCTGCAGTTCGATCATGCAGAGGTGTGGTGTTGAGGTTCACTGTACTAGAAATCTGTATATAATTCTGTAATATAAATCTGTTCTAGCGCTATAGACTATAATTCACTTTCCTACCCTGTTTGTATGTGACTGCTAATTCCAAACATGACCGATTCCTTCTTCAACTCATTGTACCAGTTATGTAATTATTTATATATATGTATGTGTATGTATATATGTATGTGTGTGTGTATATATATATATATATATATATATATAATTGACGTTAT
>JAOUQX010000033.1:15094839-15112731 GCA_028566295.1 Liobagrus marginatus
TGTTAGTATTTTTTATTATATTAATATGTATGTTATGATGTATTTTATTTAATCAATATTTTTTGTAAAATACTGTATTATTTTAAACATTTTTATTTATTTGTTGTCAAATTTACTTTTGTAATAAATGTATTAATGGCCAATATGTCTTATGTGTCATGTGTGGATGTAATTTGCCTTTAAGTGTAATATATATATATATAAAAAACGTTACATTTTTTTTTGAAAAATCACACACATTTAAGAAATAAGCGGTATCGGTATAGATATCGGTAAAATATACCCAAAAATATCGGTTATCGTATCGAAATGAAAAAGTCAGGTATCGCCCATCCCTCCCTTATACCATTGAGCCGCCACCACCACCCTAGTCCTGACCCCATGTTTCTGATACACACATGAGGGTTCGGCGTTGTGAGAAATTAACCTGCTACACTAATAATGTCCAACTAAATAATATTCAGAGTCCTGGGAATTTAATAACATATGTTAATAACAGGAAAGCAGTAGAACGTACTCGTGCACTCACCCGCTTGTCGATATCGTTGTGCTGCAACTGGACGAAACGAGCGCTGATGGCAGCAATGTAGCTCTGCTGGTTAGAGAAAGCCACTCGCCCTGCTCCTTTAGGATATTTCAGCTCAGGGTCAGTATCAATGCCAGCATAGCACACCCCTCCATACAGCCGGTCCATAATCATCGCCAGCTCCACTACACATGCAGACAGAGAGAGAGAGAGTTAGTTAGAATAAAATCCTGCTTCCCAAACGCTTGCCTTCTTTCCATCTTAACGAGGCCCCTTTTTGTTTGTTTCATTTTTGAGGCCATGCCAACGTTAATGCCCGTTTTCACGTCAGCGAGATGTTGTAGTAGTTTTTATAGTATTACAACAACAAGATCTTACAGTACTGCAACAGAGTCAAAAACAGCAGCAAATATGTGTTGCTTCACGTGGATGCTTGGTTCAAAACCCTGTTTAAGGAGCCCCTAAAATGGCTATAGAGATGCAACCAGAGAAAATCAGAACGTGTTCCATTACCTGCACGCAGAGGTCGAGGAACTCCTCCTACAAAGATGGTTTTACGAGGGTCCAGAGGCTGAGAACCGTCCATCACAAAGTCGCTGTCGCTCAGATTCCATGGGCGGATCTGGACCTGAACAAGAGGCAAAATCTCAACTAAAAATATATATAAACCCGTACATACACATGATGGACTGACTGATTGAATGAATGGACAGATCGGATGGATGGATTCATTAGATGGGACTGATTGGATTGACTGATTGGATGGGATAAATTGATTGATTAACTGATTAATCCATTGATTGTTTGGATGGATGGATCAATTAGATGGGATTAATTGGGACTGATTGGATAGACTGGTTGGATGGTGCAGATTGACCAACTGGTTGGGATAAATTGACTGATTAACTGATTAATCCATTGATTGGATGGACGGATGAATGGATGAAGATATCCTGGTCATCCACACAAACTTCAGGTGCTCAGTTACAGATGTAAAGTGATTTTAACTCACTGGTTTGTCTTTAATTGTAGGACTGGAGACACACAAATAGAGTTTTCCATCTTCCTCAATGCATGCATCGATGAGTGCCTGAACTGAACTCTCCTCCTGGAATAGCAGGAAGGCATAACCTGTATATGAGAGGGGGAGAGAGAGCGAGAGAGAGAGCAGGGAGGTTAGTGTATAGAGAGAGAGAGAGAGAGAGAGAGAGAGAGAGAGAGCGTGAGCGGGGAGGTTAGTATTGTAGGTAACTCATGGTTAACTTCGGACAAGTTTGGGCTCAGAAACATCTCCATGTCATCTCCAGTGGTAATGCAAAGGCCAGCAGCGGTCATTATTACTAACGGCAAGCAAATAATCTTACAAGCAAATAAAAATGTTAGTTCAAAATGATAACCAGCATGTGCCATGCTTTAACGCTTAAAATGAAGGATTAAATTACCTACAAGCATGAATCATGTACTTTATATTCTTGGAGTGGCAGCATTTGAGCTCTGTCAAAACTCCGCCTCCGACAAGAGGTCCGCCTCACCGTGCATTTGTTCAAATATCATCATACTTATAACATCATACTTTACTTCTGTCCGAATCTCGTACAAGTTTACAAATATTACACCCCTGAACTTTCTCTGATAATCCAACCCAGCTCAAATAATGCACTGCTGCCTAATAGTGAAACTGCTTAAGAGACATGGAGACACAGAGAGAGAGAGAGAGAGAGAGAGAGTGAGAGTGAGAGAGAGACTTTGGGTGTATGTAAGCGATTGTCCTTTAAAAGCCTGCAGCCTGAGAGCGGGTATCAGGGCCAAAACAGCAGGGAGCCACTTGGGAAGAAAGGAACGCCATGTTCTGACCAAACAAAAAAAGGAGACGGAGACAAAGAAATAAAATGAACAGAAAATACAAGCAAGTTCTCAATAAGTCGCCCAGAGAGTGCCATAAAATACAAAATCAGCCCAAAGCTCAAGGCAAATGTATAAATACAGAGCGACGCAAAAGGAAGGAATGCAAAAATCAAAAGAAAAAGACTGTTTTAATCCGGCTACATCACTGGCGCTCTGGGACCGAGATCCGCTCTCTGGTAATCAAAGTGCCACGGACCAGTTGAACGTAACACTCGTTTTAAAGGAGGAACGAGTGAAACAAGAGAAGCAATGCGTAACTGGTAAACATTATACGCTGCTTTCAATCTGCAACGTGAGCAGAGTTACACATTCGCAGTGAAGCAGCAGAGCGACATGAAGCATTATAGCTCCTTATTTGTGTGTGTGTGCGGTGTGAGTTTAAGGCTATGCTAAAGCTTCTAAATGTGTGAACATGCAAGTCGGAGACTATTTGGTAAGCGAGAACAGCTGTGCTACTGTGTGCGCAGGGTGGTTAAATGATCCACTGCAGAACTCACTTACACACACGCGCACACACGCGCACACACGCGCACACACGCGCACACACGCGCACACACACACACACACACACACACACACTTGGCATAGCAGCTTGCACTTGACATTTACAGCTTTACCTCTCAAGTGCAGGTGTTTATACCCATAAGAAATACAACGGATTTCAAAGCACTTGGAGTTTCTTGCTAACTCTAAACGCTTTATACTCCTATATACTCCTAACGCTTTATAAATAAAACTGAATTGAATTGTTTTGTTTGTTTTTTCAAATATATTCAAACATTTCTTAATAAAGTTTTAATTCACACCAAATAATGGGGTACATTTTCTAATCAAATATAAACCAAGCACAGCATGTGTTTTAATACTGATATTTCACCTACAGTAGTTTATTAATACGGTGACTATTAGATTATGACGAACCTCGCCATAAATTATGACGAGGCTCACGGAATTAAAAGCCGTGAAAGATTGAGCCTGATGATGTAAACGATCAGCGCGATCACCTACTCATCTATCCAGAGAGCGGATATATATTATAGAGCGGATACGAAAGAAAAGAACTAATGCACGAACGACACAACGTAAACAGCCCTAACAGATGCTGTACAACTCGATCACACGACTGTTATAAAACACACACAGCCACGTTGACAAAGTACAGAGCATGCGAGCATGACCTGACTACACAAACAGGCTAATAACGAAAACATGGCTTCGAAAAGAACACAGCAACAAGTGGTGCAATGGGGACATTCAGACAAAGCTTTACTGTTTACTGGCTAAAAGAAAGCGGTCAAGATTTAGAGTCAGTGCTTTACCAACTGTGTGCAACATATCTTCTGTATCTTGTCAACTTTGTTTTTATTCCATTAATAATTACATTTGTCATTTTGGTTGATGCACTTATGCTGACTTAAAAGGCTATTAATCCTAAACGTTTATTTCTACATGTATGTTCTATGAAGCTGCTTTGAGACAATGTCCATTTGCTAAAAGCGCTTCTAAAATGTTTTTTTTTTTTTTAAACAAAAACAAATGGCATACGATTTGAAAACCCAACCTTGTAAAAGTCTTTCTGTGACAAAGTAAACGCAAAAAATACCAAATATATTACAAGCTAAATAACGAGTGACTATGGAGTTATACTATATAAATAAAAGTGATAATTCAGCACATTATTACATATAATTCCACTTGTCTTTACATTAGGAATCCATACGCAAGTCTACTCTAATGCACAAAAGGTTAAACTGCATAATTGTTTGCTATATTTAAAAAAGTTGCAATATAACATTTAAAATAGAACAACTAAAACCATTTGAAATAGAACAATTAAGTACTATGCTGCCATCATTGGGTCCTTGAGCAAGACCCTTAACCTCACTTGTTCCAGGGGCGCCGTTTGTTCTGGCTGCCCCTGCGCTCTGACCCCAGCGTTCAAATTTGTATGCTGGGATATGCGGAATAAAAACATTTCACTGTATGTTGTACTGTATGATGTGCATGTGACCAATAAACTCAACTTTAACTTTAACTTTACTATGAGATGGACACACAGCTCTAAAGAAAGGTCTGGACATGCTGTTGTTTTTGCCGGTGCCTTCGGGTGCAACATATTGAGCTTCAAACTGCAGAATTTTGTTGTTATTCTCGAGTCATTTGGGTGTAGTGATAAAGTCAGTTACCATTTTACCGTAACCGGCAATCTGTTCCAAGAGGGACTCACAATACATGCATGCATATCTGAGAACCACATGGCTAGTCGGCTATTGTGTCTGCTACAGGCAATGGCAGTGAGTCACACGGAGACAGAAGTGATCGTTTTACGCCGCATGTCATGGAAACGTGTGCAGGATCTTCCATTGGCTAAGCCTAGACTTTTTAAATACAAGACACAAGAGATTAATAGCCACTGGACAACCCTCACATCTTCATGGGACAGATAGCACAAGATACAAAGTGAATATACACCATTACCGAATCGACACAGCATGTATAGAATGCCAGCATACACACACTGTCCATACAATCACTTTATCCAAAAACAAAAGTGCACACCGAATATCACGTTCAACTCAATCACAGTGGACTAGTCTATAGCTAGTCACATGACATTTCTGCAAGGACACTGCTTTCGGTTTTCTCTATAGCGCCAAATGCACAGCTATTTAAGCTGCATGTTGTCTTCTTTAAAAAAAAAAACAAATAAAAAAAAAAAAAGGAGCAAGTGATGTTCGGGAAAGATAGATAGAAAGGAACAGGAATTCGTTTCAGGCCTTCCCCAGATGCAGCACATTAGCATTAGGCTGAGGAATGTGAGTGTGTTATGGCACAGCTCTCTGAAAAATGACGTAGGTTCTGGCCCACGAGTTACACTCTGATCACCTGGCCAAGCCAAACTCTCACCCACTAAACCAATCACTCAAGCTACCAAGCGCAAACGATCCTCCCTTTGTAGCTACACCTGGAGGATGGGTGGGTCTGTGTGTGCGTGCGTGTGTGTGTGTGTGTGTGTGTGTGTGTGTGTGTGTGTGCGCGTGTGTGTGTGTGTGGGAGACAGACAGCCTGTGTTTTGCCATCTGATCCTGCTTGCCTGGAAGTGTCTGTGCATGCTACTGCCATAAAGCAAGCTGATCTCCAAGGTGCATTAATAACTGTCCAAAGAAATCGCTCTCCTTTTAAAAAGGATGTGCTGTAGAATGCCTATAGCTTTATTTCCATTTAAATCAAATCCATATGATCTAGTTCGATGGTCGGCGCCGTTGTCAACACATTTTGCCTCGATTAAATTGTATTTACGAAACGCTTCTCATTATAGACAAAAATGAGGCAGAGGTGAGCAAGTCAACTCTGGTGGGTAATTCCTCCCTATTCGACACACCTGATCAGCTAATTAGGGAAGTTAAAAAGCGCTGATTTACGGGGGATATTATGTCCTGGTGGGCTAGAGTGTAGTGAGACAGAAAACTGTGGACCATAGACTTCCATCAAATTATTTACTGCGTAAAAAGGACAGCAGGCTGTAAAGTGGTAAGAGTGTAGTAGATTGATGGAAGACCAGGGTTTGATTCCCAGCACTTCCAAGTTACCACTGCTGGGCCCCTTAACCCTCAACTGCTCGGTTTTTACTTACTCTGGAGGAGAGCGCCTGCCAGATGCTGTAAATGTAAAATGATGGCAGACCTAAGCACTGTCTGGTGGGTGACCATGTAAAAGGACAAAACGCATTTGTAATGGTGTAGAGCAGTGGTTTCCAACCTGTGGACGGTATTGCAATGGGGCAGCCAATTACTATTAAAAGAAATAATGATATAGTTAATATATGTAAAAATGTCTAGCATCTGAGTAAATGTTTTCCGCAGTTGGGCGTGGGAACATGCATTTGGTTGTGTGGGCCGGCCACGGCTTGAAAAAGGTTGGGAACCCTGGTGTACAGGGTTGATAGGGCCTGGTAGGTCACGGTGTGGAGTGGTGTCCAGGTCTGTTGGGTAATAATGTTAAAGGAATGGTAGGTATTTGAGTATGGGGAGAATAAGCTATGGTAGGTAAGACCGTGTAGGGATGGTAGGCAGGGTAACATGTGTACTGGTGTGGTATATATATGGGGAAGTGGTAGCTCAGTGGGTACGGTGTTGATAAGGGCATCTGCCAAATGCTATAAATGCAAATGTAGATAGTGATAGGTGAAAATACAGAGGGTTAGCAGGCTAATGATGATAGGAGGTAAAAAGATATAGTGGACAATAGTGTAGTGCATATGTTACTAACCTTTCTTTCCCATGATTAAACTAACCAGCTACTTTACCATCATTCCCGATGTGGATAAGTTAGAGCAGGAAACAGTACAATGTTCGAAACCTAGATGTAGCAGGATGTGCAAGATCCTGATAATCGCAATGGTAAACATAACAGATTTTTGAATCTGCTTATCATTTTGGTGTTTTATATACAAGACACCTTACGGTCAGAGATTATGAAGTACAGCGGGCTCTAGTGGAAGGACAGACAGCAGGCTTCGGTTCTTACCTTTTGGAGGAAAGTAGGACTTGCTTTCTGCTTTATGTGGCCAGTCCACCACTAGATGTCCATAACGACGAAAACTATTGGTGATCTCATCTATGTGGCGAGAGGGAGATAGAGGAAAAAAGAATGGTTTGTACTGAATCTGTGACATCGCCATTGATTAGACCGGATCTAGTCACTCTGACCAAAATTCATCATACAGAGTACATGTTTAATAACAGTCTGGCTTCTGTCGGAGGCGCTCCGTGCTCGGCCGCCTGTGGCACTATTTACACTGTTTGAGCGAAATGTATCCATCACATTCACCGTCAGTCACACAGTCTGTTTGGCGCGGCTGAAAGTGTTGACGAGAGCGAACACATACACACAAAATCAGCTAGCACTAAATGTGCTTATAAACACGGACAATAAAACATTCCACCAAAGAGAAGATTATAAAATGATGGAATATTCCTTTTTTCAATCCCATATTATATCCTTAACAGTAATAATGGGTAAACACTATCACACTACACTGTGTGTGTATATATATGTATATATATCTATCTATATATCTATATCTATCTATCTATACATATACAGTATATATATCTGAAGAATAACGAGGAGCCCGCAAATGAGTTATATGAAAACAGCTAATGTAAACTCTGTGCCCTATGTTACGTCTTGACTTTGTTGCGACATCTCTGCAAACAATCAGCTGTTTAGGTGGCTCTTATATCCTCTAGAGCAGGGGTCACCAACATGGTGCCCCCGAGCACCAGGTCACCCGCAAAGACCACATGAGTAGCCCGCGGGCCCGTTTGAAAAATAGTCCACCGTAACACCACTCACAAGTGAGCTGCATTTATATTTTGCGTTGCTATTCTTTTTTAAATCAGGCTTGTATTAATGTCAATTTGAAAATATAATTACTTATAAAGATTTAGAGAAATAGTGTTGAACACAACTGGTAGCTCTTTGCATTAATCAGTCCCCAAGTCTCAGTTTCAAAAAGGTTGGAGACCCCTGATCTAGTGGTTAGAAGGTGAGAAATAGGAACACTGAATATAATTTTATTTATAATAGCACTTTTAACAATTGATTCCCTGTGGTGATAAGAGGAAGAAACCAGTCTGAAAGAGAACCCATACTTCTCTGAGTGACACATTGTCTGTACCGTGTATCCTGAACACTATGCCAAGGTTTCCGCCCTTGGATAGACTCCAGATTTCCAGTAACAATCACACACACACTATTCACACACTAGAATAAATGCAGAGATGTGAATCAGCCTACAACTCGTTTCTTGAAACCAGAGTACCAAGAGGAAACCCCTAAAGCAGGGGTGTCAAACTCAGTTCCCGGTGGGCCGCAGCCCTGCAGTTTCGTTCCAACCCTGCTACAATACACAACATGCAGTGTATAAATAAGCCTGAAGGACTTCATTAGCTGAATCAGGTGCCTTTAATTTGGGTTGAAGCTCAACTGTTCAGAGCTGCGGCCCTCCAGGAACTGAGTTTGACACCCCTGCGTCTAGCGCATGGGGACAACACACACACAGGAATCAAACCCAACCACTAAGCCACATGGACAAATAGATTATACGGGTTGTTTTTAATTGATGGCTTGCCAGATTGGGATGATCGGTCTTGGCATGTTTTCTTTTTGCATGGTGACAGGGTAAATCACTCTGTCAACATTCAAAAAGTAACGAAAAAATAATAATTTCTATGTAATAATAAAAGACCTGGAATTGGTATCAGAGAAGCTCCAAAGTCAGTCTACATGTACATAAACACTCTTTTCATTCATCTATATCAGGGGTCTCAAACTGAGCTGTGAGACCACGGAGCTATATCAACCCGAAAACATCATTCATTTGAGTATACTAAAGAGTACTTTAAAAAGAGTATTTACACTATATCGTGTAGTCTGTATGCCAAATACCTTCATCGATATCTGGAGGCAGTCCACCAACAAAGACCTTTCTGGAATAACGCTCCATCCTTTCCCCATTCTGACAGCGAGTGGGGGAGTTCAGCCCTGGAGTAAGAGACGGATCTCCATGAGCATCATCCAAAAAGCCATCCTCGAAAGGAAACAGTGATGAGCGACCTATACGCATTAAGGAGAGAGAGAGAGAGAGAGAGAGAGAGAGAGACAGGCAGAAGGAAGAACAAGTAGCACAAAAGAAAATGTTAGAATACAAAAACATCATTGTGGTTATTCAGCTTGTTCTTTTACACGTTTACCAAAAAAAAAAATGTATTACGTTCATGTAGTGAAATTAGATAACACACTAATGGGTAAGATGTCAGTGTGTTGAGTTACTTTAGATTTTTTTTTTTGCTTTTATCTGGCTCTGAACAGGACACGCACGGACACACAAGGACACACACGGGGACACACAGGCACACACACGGGGACACACACGGTCCAGTCCACGAAAATGACACAGCGGGCAGGAGACTGGGTTATGTAGCGGTTGATTAGCAGTGAAGTGCTAGTTAAAAGACAACATTTCAGGTTGATTTTAAGCCTTATTATATGTTACATGATTATGTAAATGTTTGCAAGTACTTCGTCAACATGGATGCTTGATCATGTGACTTTTTACATGTATGCACGTCTGTGTGGTAGGCAGGCTATACGGTGTTTAAGACAAATGATACATATACTATTTTGGCATGATATAATATAAACGCATCAGAATGGTAGACCCTAAAATACTGCTATTAGGACGAGACACACAGCACTTTATTAAGCACGAAAAACACAAGGACTAAGATCATTGTTTGTCCGTTAATTTTCACAACGTAAAAGGACAAAACACGGAAACAGGAAATATTATTCTAATGCACAAACAAAACAGTTTCGTTCCCAGCAACACGGTATTGTATATCGATAGACAGTATTTTAAACACTAATCTAAAGAATGTCAAGAATTAATAAGAAATAATCCAAGCACAGCACCCTGGCAGACAGACGGTTTAACCTGAGCAAACACAGATACAAAGAGGAGAGAAAGCAGTGTTACCTCTTCTGCGACCATAACTCCTGGCTGTGCGGGGGCACAGAGGGGGCGGGGAGAGAGAAAAACATACAAGGAATGGGGAAGAGAGATCGAGGGATCAGAGAAGGAAGGATAAAGAGAAAGAAACAGACAGACAGACAGACAAAGGGAAGAAGGAGAGAAACAGAGACATGGGTTTTGTGGGCAGACATTGGGAAGTCACCAAGGTAACAGTGTGAGAGCAGTCTCGAACACAGCTCTAACGTTTCTTAGCTCAGGTTTAAGATGCGTTAAGGCTCAAATTGGCAAACGTAAAGCTGGATAATAACTTAAAATATCTCAGGGATGTTATGAGGAAAACAAAATATTTCATCTTCCACATACATGAGCTGATGGATGCTAAGAAACTGCCATCCCTCCCATACACACAATACATTTTGTGTCGTTGAACTTTCATATGAGGATGGCTTGGTAACCATCAGGATTTAAAAGCATGAACTTTCTATCCTAATGCGTTTCTTTTGCACAACTTGGCAACCCTGCTCAGTCAGCGATGCATAAAACAGAACACTCTTCCTCCCTAGTCACTCTGGCCAAAGCCAATAGCATATGTTATACCACATGACCCTCTCGGTCATTCTTAGCAACATGATTCTCTAGAAAAACGGAGAAACAACGTTCACATTTGTAGAGAAGGAAAGACATTTGATGTAGGCAAGCTATAAAAAAAAAAAAAACAGCTACACGTATGAAACAAATAACCAGGCCAAGTTACCTTATGTTCACATTAGCAAGTGACACAGCACCGGTCAGTACAGAAAAGTACATGCATAAGATCTACAAGTGTACAAAGTGACAAATCACAAGCGACTTGACCGCTTGTGGTGTTTCTCCATGTAAGAAACAGATTTGTAGCATGTAGCAATCTATACAAGGAACACCAGTCAAGTAGTGAGATACCATGTGATGATTTCAGGACTTCGCCCCTGAGGAGTCGTTGCCTCCATCTTGATTAAAGCGATTTCTCTTTCTGCAGTTAAGCCGGTCCTATTGCGCAGGAGCTATAAAACTGGAAAGCGTGAAGGTTAGCACATGCTGCCTGTAAGGGCGACGGATTCGTGCGAGTTATGCCTATAATCCATAGACATGGAAGAGGAGAGGGCTGTTTACACTCAGAGAGGTACTTATGGGTCTAGTTATGGTTGGCAGTGCAGGGTTTGTCTTGTGACGGTCAGGTAAAACTTTAGACATGCTTCCCTTTGGTTGATTTGCATTTCACAAAATGTTGCACATTCAGTGTAAACGCTGTTGCGCTCGGGGCAGAGTTGACAGTTTTTGGTCTGCTTGTTGCACTTGTACATGTTCCACACAGTTTGGATTTTTTCATTGTCTATAACAGAGGATGACTGAACGAGCTGAGAAACAAGGTAGTAATTAACCCTAGGCTCTCATGAGGAGAGTGGTAGCTCGGTGGTTACAGTGTTGGACTGCTGAGACGAAGATCGGGGTTTGATTCCCAACACCTCAAAGCTACCACTGCTGGGCCCCTGAGCAAGGCAATTAACCATGCTGATTTGAAGATTGGGGACTGATTCCCAGCACTGCCAAGTGGCCACTATTGGGCCCACGAGCAAGGCCCATAACCCTCAACTGCTTGGATGCAAGTCGCTCTGGATGAGATAAGAGCGATTGCCAAATGCTGTAAACGTAAATGTAACACTATTAGCAGGCTGTTAATGCGTTAGTTATTTCAGCACAAAGCAACAAAATAATGTAGCTCACATCATCCTGTTAGTGTCCAGACGGGTGCTCGGCTTAAATAAAGCTCCCGCTGGCATTCAATGAGCTAAAGAATCTCTCAGCATGGCCATTATAACATCCTCTCTTCAAAGCAAGGCCTCCAATATTACCCAAGTGTGTGACACTGCCAGAGAATGAGATTTACTCCGGACTGGAGCATCATCAGACATTTAGGCCCTTTTTATTTAAAGTGTCTGTGTGTTTTGCTGCTAAGAGAGGACCAAAGTTGCCCGATTGAGAAGAGGTCAGGGAGTCTAGAGCACCTAGCAACAACGGGGAGACGAGAGACATGTGTAAAAGAGACATGTCTTGTGAAACAATATTAAGCAAGACAATGAGTGTGAGAGAGTGGGGGTATGTGGTCCAAAGTTGAAGTGTTTCATGAAGTGGTATTTGCTTTGGGCCAATTGGTGGAAGGTTAAGACTGGTCACTGACTAACGGCTGTCAGAATGTACTGAGTCTGGGGAGTACAGACTGTATGCTGAGGTTAATCTTGGCACGGTTTTTCAGACACCACCTTAAGAGTTCTTGAGACGCTCCTCAGCATGCAGAGACATCCTACTTCATTTAAAGCAAGCAAGCGGAGTGTTACATCAGAGCCTTTATCGGTCAAATTATTTCCCTATAACCAGTCAAAAAGAATGGCTTTTTAAAAGCAATTTTGACAGTGATTGTGTTTCAATGATAAAGCTCTGGGTCAGTGATCAGGATGGGATTCAAGCCTTGCACCAGGCGAGCTACCATCATTGGGTCCTTAAGCAAGGCCCTTAACCTCACTTGCTCCAGGGGCGCCGTACGTTCTGGCTGACCCTGCGCTCTGACCCCAGCCTTCAAATTCATAAGCTGGGATATGAGGAATAAAAACATTACACTGCATGTATGTGTATGTGATAAGATCTGAATTTGAGCAAAAAACAACAAGCACACTGGATAACGGTGCAGAGTTAAAAATTCAGCACAAAATGCCCAGACACTGGCCAATGACATACAGCCATCATGTATATTGTTATCGCTAGAGTTAAGTCATATTTTTAAAAATATACATTTATAGCATTTGGCAGACACCCTTATCCAGAGCAACTTAGATTTATGATCACACAGAGCAGTTGAGGGTTAAGGGCCTTGCTCAAGGGCCCAGCAGTGGTCGCTTGGCAGTGCTGGGAATCAAACCCCGGTCTTCAGATCAACAGTCCAATACCTTAAACACTGAGCTACCAATTAAATACCAATATATGGAACATTCAATATTATACTTAATTTTAATTAACACTTATAACAACAATAATAACAATCAATTAATAATATATTTGTCCTGATAGATTTGGATCCCGATTAGGGTTGAAGCTAAACTCTGCAGGACAGTAGCCCTCAAGGACCAGAGTTGCCAAACTCAGAGGCGTCAAACTCAGTTCCTGGAGGGCCGCAGCCCTGCACAGTTTAGCCTTAACCCAATTTAAACGCACCTGATTCAGCTAATTAAGTCGTTAAGGCTTATTTGAAAACTGCATGTTGTGTAATGGAACAGGGTTGGATCGAAACTGTAGGGCTGCGGCCCAACAGGAACGGAGTTTGACACCATTAGACTATTAGACGACCGGGTGTTGTGCCATGCTGAAAATTAGACTCATCAGAGAGATGACCTTGCAGTCCTTTACGGTCATTTTCAAACCTCAACCTGGCTCTTCTTTGCATTTCATTAATGAAACACCTTTTTCTAGCATTGCATGACTTCGGTCTTGCTCCTATGAACACTTAATGTCACCCTACGGTTGCTGAGTGACATTTAAATGAGTTGGCTTTCATCCCAGTGAGTGGAGTCATTTCTGCCTTCCTCCAGGCTGTAGCTTTGTTGTTCCCAATGCCTGCTGCTTGACCTTATTTCTTATGAAACGCTGTGTTTGAACTTTTAGGAACGGAACCTGACACTCACTATATCCCCTCTGCCAGGAACGCCAGAACTGAAGCCTTCTTTTTCTCCCTCAAATCTTTTCATTTCAACTCTTTGGTCAATAGTTACTATTTGATTCCACTAATTTTGAGTTTCAGTAATACCAGCACTGGTTTTGCCACCAGCTAAGCCTCCTGCGAGAGGCCAGTACTGACCACAGCAGTGGTTTTTATCCCTTTCTTTAAGGTAAATAATGGAATAGCTGCCATACATATAGAGATGCTGAGTCAAGAAAAAATAAATATGATTATGTGCTCTCTTAATTTCTTGCCCAGAGTTGTATATGTAATATATATATAGTATTGGATCTCACGGACCACCAATAAATCTTTATCACGTTACTTAATTTAAAAAATGTGACTAAAAGATGCACACGTGGTGGTTATATCTAACCAGTAAAGAAAACGACACTACAAACATTACACCGTGTCGAAGCTTACAATTATATTTTGTGAAGTTAAAAAAAATTTACATATTGGAAACACTGTAGATAATATTGGAAAATGTAGAGCGTTTTTTTTCCACACTCTCGAATATCCTTTAAGACAGGGGTCACCAACATGGAGCACCAGGTCGCCCGCAAAGACATGAGTAGCCCGCGGGCCCGTTTTAAGAATAGCCCACCATAGCACCACTTACCAGTGAGCTGCATCTATATTTTGCGTTACTATTCTTTTTTAAATCAGGCTTGTATTAATGTAAACTTGAAAATATAATTACTTATAAAGATTTAGAGAAATAAAGTTTTGCATATTGCTATTTATCTGTTTCCTACCTTGTTCAATCATCGCTGATAATTATTATAGTGAGAAATCATTAACACGATCGGCGTGTTCACATATATGAATAACATTAATTATAAATAACAACATCATTAAAGGTAAATTGAGCAAATTTGTTATTTCAGAAGTGAATACCAAACTGGTAGCTCTTCGTATTAATCGCTACCCAAGAAGTAGCTCTCATGCTAGCAATGATTGGATGCAGGGTTTATTTACTAACTGAGTATAAACTCATCGGACCGTTCGAGAAGTAGACCTCATGCTAGCCCCTGCTTTGCAGGAGTGAAATTCTTCGACAAAGACAACACTATGTGGCTCATACTGCAAACTTTGAAACTCCTTACCGTTACCTTTAAAGTACATCGCCGCATTTGGCAGAGGGGTTTGGGGTTAAGGGCCTTGCTCAGGGGCCTGTATTATAGCACTAAATTTACAAATGCTACAACATCAACCAGAGCAAATCACGGCCCACATGCAGTGTGTCTACGGGGTCATTTTCCCTTCAGTAAGGGGACTTCTAAAGGCATGGCCGTGGGAGGATATTTGGCACTCTGCATCCTCCCTATATGTTAGTCTTAAACCAGACGGCTGCAGCACCAAGCCACAAAAATGTCTTCGTTCAACAAACACACACAACACCAACTGACAAAACAGCAGACACCTACTGTGCGCCTTGGGCACAGTCATGCATTCCGAATCCCATGATCACATGGGTGTGTTGATCAAAACCAGCTATTCCTTAGGAACCGTTCCATATGCTTAGGGCGGCATCTCTCTCTGATGTCCCCTGTAGCTATGATGCACCTGGTGGGATTCAGAACCGATATATACTGTTTGGAGGCGGTTATTTTTCGCGGTCATGTGTGCAGAGATTGTGCTGCTCTGCTCAGCTGGCACTGGCGCTGGCGGCGGCACGGGCACGCTTGAAGGACTCAGAAACAGAGCCATAAGGCAGTGTTGTGAACTACGAGACATACAGCTGGACATTCAGGCTATGTAAAGGTCAAACAGAGAGGCAGAAATGAGCCAGGCTTACACAGCCAGCTGTTCTAAAGAATTTCAAACTAAAATGGGAACCACACAACATCTGTATTAATAGAACAACCATTAATAATAATAAAATAGCCCATTTACATGCACTTGAAGCAGGTGAATGAAGGAATAAAGGTGTTTTGCAGTGATGTGCAGAATAGATAATAATCACTCACTCAGTGGCATTATGTGTTCTGCTGCTGGGTGGTGAAAGTTCAGACCCATGCGTCCTGGAGAAACACAAGAAAAACAGACATCGGTCAGTACTTGGAAAACAATGCAAAAGAACAAGTAACACTTTGAAGCGGCCATGTTGCTCAGTTGTATAGTAACCCTTGTAACACTTACCGGATTCCTATCTCTGTGCGGAACACTATGCACACTTGTATTTAAACGTGCACACAGAAAACAAAAAACAAGATCATATCTTTCATCATATACTGTATATTCGCAGTAGTAGATGGCATCTTATCATCACGTGATGCGGCTCATGAGGCAACGGCTGATTAGTTGTACAGGGAACTGTTAAGGGTTGCGACGAGACGCGCCCAGAATCCAACGAAATACGGTACACGTTAACGACGCAGGACAACAAAACACTGTATACGCGTCCCTGCTGGAAAAAAGTGCAGCCACAAGTTCAAGTAGCAGCAAATGGAAGACTGTTGCACAAGTATGTTAAAGAACAGTTAGTGGACGTCCATGGCCTTAGGTCGAGTACGAGCCTTTAGTATAATTCAGCCGGGGCAAAGCCTGAGAGGACGGCGGAGCATAAAGAGAGATTCATAGCTCAGACAATAGAGAGGGGAATGTTGGGAATCTGACAGAGCATGCATTCTGTGCATGGCTCAAGCACCCCAACCAGAGAGAGAGAGCGAGAGAGAGAAAGACAGACAGAAAGACAGAGAGAGAGAGACAGAGGTTCCATCTGTGGCGAGAATAAACACGTGCCTCTCTTCTTCTCCATGTTCAGGTACCAATCACGGCCCTGCGTACTAACGCTAGCTTGCTGCCGAATTGCTCACAACTTCCCTTAAACATCAGCGCTGTTGCCTTGCAGTTATTATAAGTCATAGCAAAGTGACAGAGTTCCCAAACACACCCAGCGGTGTCCTGCGAGATTCTCACTGGGACGCGCATGCAGCATCAATGGGCTCCGACTGGCTTGTATGCAAACAGCAGTGGCGATAAGGCAGCTGTGTGAATTTGCACAGTAGGGCCAGTGTGGCACGCAGGCGTACCGGCACGCGCAGGCGTATCCCGCACGCGCAGGCGTACTGGCACAATATTATGCAGCAAGAAGCCCTAAAGGATGACTATCTTTGCACTTAAACGTAAACGTTCAAACATTCAGTTATTTCATACCAGAGCTAACAGTTCCAGTTAAGGCTGTAAATCAGTGTTTTAGCTCTTGATGAACATAACACACCTTACATTCTCAAACCGATCTGGATATGTTCTGCGTCAGTGATATTTCCTCTTCGTGGTCTGGAACTGTGCTGATTTCATCGCAGTTTCCTCTTCCTTCCTTGCACTTTGATCGGATTACAACAGACTTAAACAGCAACCTTTTCCCTTTACTATAAAGCCCCTATTTGTTTTTAACCCTCTTTAAAAATGTCCTAGATGTGGAACCAAGAGTTAATGTCGAGCTTTATGGGTACCAGGCCCTTGCTCAACCGCTGTGTATGATAACACACTCGACGAGAAATACATGCATACTAAAATATATGAAGTAAAATGTCTTTACACATCACGCTTGTGAACCGAATGACACATTGGCAGTGGATCAAGCAGGCAGATCACACAACCCTGCTGAGTTAGCAGATACACATCTGTAATGGCGGGGTGACGTATTAAATGTGACCTGCGCTACATTCATGGTGTCACAAACTAAACACTCATTAACTTCAATGAATTATTTCTTCGTTAATATGTGGTAGACTTACAATAAACTTTACTTACTATGCATTACACTTGCACTATAGGCCAAAAGTATCGCCACCTTATTAGCGCACCCATGAGTCAGTCTATTAGCCAAGTTCCAGGCACACAGTGGTCTTTGTATGTTACATTATATATATCCCTCTTTGAAACAAAGAGGCCCAAACGATGTTCCAGCATGACAATGCCTCTGTGCACAAAGACCCCAAGCTTCAGGAAGACAAAGCCCTGGCTTCAACCTCGTGGAACAGCTTTGGGATGAACTGGAACATTGACCTCCTCACCAAAACATAGTGTGTGATCTGATCAATACTTTTGTGGCTGAATAGAAAATTCCGACTGCCAAGCTTCGCAGTTGCAGTGAGGCCTCGACTTACGAGTTTAATCCGTTCCGTGACGTGGCTCTTAACTCAAATCACTCGTATGTCAAATCCA
>JAOUQX010000033.1:15118244-15129474 GCA_028566295.1 Liobagrus marginatus
TGTCTGGTGCGAGGCTTGAACCCCCGACCCTCTGATCACTGACCCAGAGCCTTATACCGCTGAGCCACCATCACCCTCAAATAAAAAAGCTAATCTCTAGATGTGTATGGATAAGAAAAATTTCTCCAAAACATATTGGTGCAAATTGTGTTACGACAGTGGTGGAGTCTCACACACACACACATTTTCTCTCTGAGGGTTAGGACAAACCAACCCAAACACTCATGTACTATGGTCTAAGTCCAACTAGCCCAAATCTTTTTCAAAAGCTTCTTGACCAGAGGTGAGCTGAGCCGAGCAGTTTTAAGGACGTGGTGTTATCCGTCCACTTCGTGCGTCACAAACGTTTGGCTTGAGCGAATTTAAGACGTTGGTATTTGCGGAGAGGTTTTACATCGTACCTGCCCCACCCTCGGCCATTTGCTTTATCTTACAGCACAGCTCAACTCAGAGATGAACAGTGGACTTGATTACCATTTTCACTCATGTCAACACTTATGCACTTCCGAATCCCTCAACATTCATACAATACTGATCTCCTGCACCACTTCTGCTTGTCACTGTAGTACTTCTTAGGCCGCTCCCAATACGGATTTAGCACCACAATGGGGAAATCAAATCAGAAGCATGAAAAAAGCTTGGGTCTAGACATGCTTCTTAACTTTGCAAAGCAAAAACCAGATCGGTGACATGCGTTCATTTTACACACATTCATCTTCAAAAGATCTAAAATCCGAACAGTAAAAAAAAATCAGAATGATTAATCATTACAATCTCATCTAGACAACGGTGTACTGAAACCTGAATTACTCGAAAATGGATTACAAATGAATGGATTTATTGCTTAGAATTGAAAAAAAAAACTTCAGAAAAGGACTCGACAAGTTGCAGCTTATTTTCTAAGCAAGCAGAGTAAGAAATAACTGCTCCAGTTCAACTCTTTATCCCTGGGGGCAGAAGGTGAATCATGTGAGCGTGTGTGAAAAAGAGCTAGATTGTGTCAGTGTGTGTATGTGTAAGAGTGCGATTGAGTTGTCATTGTGTGTGAAAGCACACGGCGGTCGGTGCGCGTGTAAACACATGAGCTTGTGTACAAGGCATCTTTGTGTTTGGGAAAGAATTCCGACTGTGTTCCTGTTTGTGGTGGCGTTGGGACTATAAGCCGGACCTGGTCGGGAGTTGACCGTTGCCACAAGCGTGTAAAAAAAAAAAAAAAAAAGATTATATTTGTTCAGGAATTCTCTATTTAGCTTTTCCCCTCCTCCTCGCATCGCCAGTCCCCACTCACATTCAGAACATGAAATCCCTGAACATTCCAGTTCAATCAGATTGGAGAGCGAGGGCTCGATTACGAGAGGGGGGTACATACAAACCCTTCGTCCTCTACATCATTTAGCCAGAACCACTTCACATAAGAGGGTTCGTTCATCCTGGTCCACAGAACTAGACAAGCTAAAAATACTCACTTTACTTTCCTTCAGAAGTTGAAAGAAACAACATGGGGTTTGTATTACAAAGAGGATGGTTATTGAGGACAGGTTTGAAAATAATGATCTATTAACTTTTGGACCTACCCCAAATATTCAGTAGCAAACTTGGTTTGTTATAAATGGGATAGTGATAGCTAAGCGGTTAAGGTGTTGGTTAGCTGACTTGAAGCTGATCATGGGTTCAAGACCCAGTAACACAAAGCGGACACTGCTGGGCCCCTGAGCAAGACCCTTAAGCGTAAACTGCTTAATGTGATAAAAATAATAAGATTAATGTTATTCGCTCTGGATAAGGGCACAAATGGACAAAATAAAGCATTTAATGATGAGCGGTGAAAGAATGGGTCACATAGGACATGCCACAAGGACCACGCCATGTTCAAATTCAGATCTTATTTATCACACACACACACACACACACACACACACACACACACACGAAATGAAATGTTTTTATTACGCATATCCCAGATTATGAATTTGAAGGGCGGGGTCAGAGTGCAGGGTCAGACAGAACGTGCGGTGTCCCTGGAGCAACTGAGGTTTAGGGCCTTGCTCAAGGACCCAATGATGGTAGCTTGCCGGGTGTGAGGCTTGAACCCAGACCCTCCTCTGATCACTGACCAGGCCCAATGGCGACCTTACCATTGAGCCACCACACCATTAATTTACCCTCATATTCACCACCATGACCTCAATTTGCCCCTCAAATCCTGCATGTGACCACACTTGACCTTTATGCACACCTAACTGTGCTGTGGGTTTAGCTGGTTTATCGGAAAGCTTTGTTCTTGGGATATTTTGACTTTGTTATGCTATCTTGGGATTTGTTACTAGTCAACTTGTGATGATTCAACCTGAGGATTTCAGAGAGAAGTACAAGTCCCATTTAAAAGACTCGAGCTTTTCTGACAGATGTTTTAGTTCAGAAGCATTCAAATATTTGTAATTCTACTGCTGTCTTTGACCAGCCAGCTATGAACCGAGCTAACACTTCTCACCAGGTTAGCCTCAGAGTGTATGTATAAAGGTATGTGTATATACCGTTTGTATTTTTATTCAAAGTCAGAGGAAAAGGAAAAGAAAAGCCATCAGAACAAGTTCAAGTCATACGCACACTTGGTTTACATTTAGAAAATGTTTCTATAATTTCAGCTTTAACATGGTTATAAAAGTTAAAGACAATAATGCTCATCATATTCATTTGAATGATGGTAAAATAGCAAATATTTGACTTGGAAAACCGTCATAAAGCTAAGATTACATATGGGTTTGAAAAACACACACCCACTGCACACCACCTGAACACAGATCCTGCTTGACAAAGGGTGTGCGCAAGTATTCAAATACCATGAAGCCAACACACAAATGCTGAAATTCTGTTTAGGAATTTAGCAACCTTAAGAGTTATAACAGCGCTTTAGAGAAATACAATCAATTTTGACAGATTTATTTCTCTTTCTCCCAATAAGTAAGCCTGGGACAACAGAGGCAAGGAGAAATAAAAACACCCTGAGATTCAGACAGGAGCCAGTTATTACCACGAATATAATCAGATCAGGTAGAGTATGTGGCTTAAATGTGAAAGCGATCGTACAAACTGGGTATAGACCTGTAGGGGCTAATAAGAGATGAACATGATGCCCTACTCATGCACGTGTTTAGCCGAGGACATCCTTATTAGTTTATATAAAATACCATAAGTGTACCATAAATGGCATGAATCCATTGTGGGTGAGGTGCCTTACAGTGCACAATAGCAAGAAAATGTATAAAATAAGATTAAATAAATGCTAGATTTGACACTTTCCCATAAAAGAAGAGGAGGAGGAGGAGGTGGGCCTTTCCCATAAAAGAGGAGGAGGAGGAGGTGGGCCTTTGCCATAAAAGAGGAGGTGTTTTCATGCTGCTTTTCTAAATACAGGTAGTTAAACTTTAAATATGTTTACAACTCTTACTGGAACACCTTAAGTAAAATTATAATTATTATTATGTTATTTTATTTTATTTTTTTACAAATTTTGTCGTATCCCTATCATCGTACTACACAAATATTTGTGTTGCGCAAACGTAACCCAGGAAACATCTGAATAGCCCGTTCACTAATGACCAGCAGTTGAACAATAGTTTTAGTGAAACTCGCTAAACATGGAGAATTGGTGGGAAGTCCAAGCAAGTTCCCTCTGTAAACATACAGGCTTTTTAAACGTCAAAAGGACATCAGAGGGGAAAAATGAATTCCAACTGAATATTAAAGTACTTAACAATACACACTGTCCCGAAACAGCTTTATCAAAAACCCTGTTGTATGGCCTTAATGAGAAAGTGGGGAGACCTGAGAAGTCCCTGAGAAATCATGAGGAACTCCCTAAAGGTCATACTGTGTACTGCAATGGATCCCAAACTTTTTCAACTCGCGGCTCACACAACCAAGCACATACGTTTCCGCAGCCCACTGCAATTTTTACATATATAAACAATATTATTATTTCTTTTAATAATAATCGGTGGCCCCCCTGCAACACTGTGGGCAGCCGCCCACAGATTGAAAACCACTAGTGTACGGTGTACATACCCATTTGCATCTTTTAGGCATTTATGCTATCTGGACCTATCAGAAATATGTCAAGAATCTCTCTTGATCATATCCATATTACATACATGTACTGAAATAGTAAATGTAGTTAAATAGTTTTAGTTAGTTACTCTTCTGACAGTGCACAAATGATTAAAAAACATGCATTAAAAAAATTTGAGATAATAAAATATAAAACAATTAGAGACAAGGAATGATATAACAACTAGAAAATAAATACTGTAGTCTACAGTAAAAAGAAACACTCGTATGCTAGTGAAGATTAAGTTTAGCATATCCCAGACAGACTCGTTGCCTTATTTATTCCTACATAATTAAAATACGATTTTATGGCACTTATGTTGCTTTCTTACAGCAATCAAACAGCGATCTTGATTGCACCAGCGGTTTTGCAATTTGAACTTTACACACCGCTGACAATTTCACCCGATTTACCTCATTTGAACTGGTGGAAATATCGAGAGAATAACTGAATCGCCTCTCTTTTAATCAGAAACATTGAATAACTGTAAGCTGAATATTAAAAAAGCTAGAGCTATCCAGATACAGAAGCTCACAAGCCACTAAAATACTCCCCCCTATGCGTATGGCTTTAGAAGGACTGGAAAAAACAGCTCCATGAACAAACACAAATGCTCATAGTGTAGCAACTCTTGCTGTGGAAATACCAACATGATGCCATCAGAACAGCTTAGGTGACCCCTGGCATGGTAGTTACACGTTTCTGGAACTTCTAAACGTCATACTCGTAATTGGTGTTATAATTATGGTGGACAGTGTCGTTGAACACGTCATTCCAATATCTCAGATAGGTGTTTAACAGGGTTGAGATCTGGTTACTGCGAAGGCCATTGCATATAATTCCCAACACTGTTGTAATCGAGAGTCATTTGGATGTGTGAATTGTAACTATGAGAAATAACAACGTCCTCACATTTCCTCAAACATACTTCATCACAGAATGAAGTGATCAGTCAGTATGACTGTGTATTTATTTGTAATTTCTCCCTCACTAACCGATCTAAAATCACGTCAGCAAATGTCCCTCGACAGCATGTACCCTGAAGTCCAAATAGCTCAAATTTAAAAAGGTTAAAATTTCACATCCGTGTCTAATTTAATACAATAATTTGGCAGAAATTATTATTATTGGCAACAACTCGAGTGGAAATAAAAACCGTTCCAATATTGACTATTTTTTCCCAAATAATTTGAGTTTCTTGGTATTTGGCATTATAAGGTCCCCATTTTCCTTTAATGTCATCGTGCACTTGAACGACACAATTGTGCAAAAAACGTATAATCTTTTTAAGATTAAATCCATTTAACATGCACTTGAAGTGAACAAATTATATATGAAAAAGATTTGATCTTTTGTATAAAGCACTTATCGTGGTCAGTAACAGAAATTTGCCTACATTTAAATAAGACCCTAGAGATAAGCAGTGGTTGTCGATTACATTTTCAGGATACTGAACATTAACTTTGTTTGTTTTAAATAATTCACAATTCTAACACCCGGTCTCAGACTCTTAGACCGCACTGTATGTACAAGCCAACCTCCAAGTTTATTTTTGTTATGTGGATCTAGGAACTAATAAATGTGTTAACTCGGTGTGCAAACACACACGGCATACAGCACTGAAGGGTCTAAACCCAACCGGGGGTTGACGCAACTCAAAGTTTTTGAGTACAAACATTTTCCTGACAAACATGCCGTTTAAAATTTACTTCCTTAAAGGCACTCAGTGAGCCGAGAGTGCAGCAAGAAGAACATCACGAGGCTCATGAATGCCCATGTTGTTTCACACACGGCTTTTCGAACATGAGAAAGCAGCGCGCTTAAACATTTGGCTTCGTGCTCAACAGTTTTGCATTTCATTTGCATGAAAAGCAGACTAAAAAAATTTTCTCCCTTACCAAGTGCTAATTTACAGCCACACTTCATGCTAATGTGCCGAGTTGTTTTGGATGCTTTGACTCCTGAAACCTTGTCCTTTCTGGGTTCTCGGAAACACGGCAAGATGTTCCTCTAAAAAAATTTTTTTTTTTAAATTTATTCATTTATTTATTACATGTCTTATTCTTCCGTTGAGAGAAAAATTAACTTACACAACACTAAATGTGATCTTAATGGATAAAAAGCACCAGTTTTACGTTAATACACATCCATATAATTGTGTTTAACAAACTGACACAAATTTGAAAGCACATGGTTGTCTAGAATGTTTCTCTATTGTAGCATTACATTATTCATTCACTTGAACTAACAGGCATGGCAATACCGATGTGCACAAAGTCCCTGAACTCAAACTCAACTCAAAAATTAATGAACGTTTACATTTACATGAATGAAAAGGTAAAGGTTATTATAGAATGAATAATGAGACTAAATCTGCAATAAGACGTTTAAAAAAACAAAAAAAAAACACACTTGTCCCACACAGATGGAGTTTGCATGTTCTCCCCGTGCTTGGGCAAGTTTTTCCCTGAGTACTCCGGTTTCCTCCCGCCTCCAAACACATGTGATTGTACATAGGTGAATGTGTTACTCTAAATTGTACATAGGAGTGAATGTGTGTGTGAATGGTTGTCTGTCTCTAAGTGTTAGTGCTATGATTAACTGCTGATTGTACAGGATGTACCCCGCCCTAACTCCCACACCAAGTTATCTGGGATAGACTACAGCGCCCCCACGACCCTGAACAGGAGAAATGCTAGATAATGAATGGATGGAAATTTTCAACAAAAAAAAAAATAATTTTCAGATTTCACTGTTAATGGAATTATACAACCCAACTCAGTAATACAAGTCCACTAATGTGATTGGTCGAGCGACAGAGTGCTAATATATAGTAAATATTTAGTTGTGTATAGTTGCCGTTACATTGTATCATGCTGCTCATTTCTGTTCGCTGTGGACAATTTCACTTCTTAGATCAAATTAACACACTACTGTTAAACGCCGTTTCTCATCGCCATAACTTTTAGTTTTAATGTTATTTTTTGCTTTAGACAAAGATAAAAAAGGAAGAAGGAAGCAGAAGCACATTTAAAGGAAAAGTCCAAAACAATGTGAGCTAGATAAGCTAGTCGGAGCAAACCAAACAAAATATTTGGCCATTTTGGGTCTGAAATGTCACAACCGATAATCTAACTGTGTATAGATGTTAGCTGATTATCGGTCTCGTGACTTACGGTGTAAAAAACGCAGACGAAGGAATTTAAGCATGCGTCTGTAATACTAACGTGCATAGATGAATTCAATTGTGTTTGCTTTCCCAAGGCTCAGACTAAGAAACATAAAATTCAGAAACAGTAACTCATACCACTCTGTCATTGATCATGTTCTAAAAACGAACGCTCCATTATATTTTATTCCTAGGATAAAAGAAAAGTCTTTGCTCCGTTTCTGAATTTTATGTTTCTTAGTCTGAGCCTTGGGAAAGCAAACACAATTGCATTCATCTATGCACGTTAGTATTACAGACGCATGCTTAAATTCCTTCGTCTGCGTTTTACACACACGTAAGTCACGAGACCGATAATCAGCTAACATCTATACACAGTTAGATTTCTATAAATCTATAAACAAACGGAAGCATTGAAACCTATCAATATTACCAATTGCGAGAGATCAACACATACAAGATGAACATACACTATACAGCCGTGGTTTTGTGTACACTGTACACCTATAACTGAGTCTTACTGCATTGGCGTACACATCAAACACACCTGCCTTTAGCTTTCTAGTGATCTTGAAGACACTTAACTAGTTTAAGTGGGTTTAATTAGGGTTGGCGCTAAACTCTGCAGGACAGCGACCCTCGAGGATCGCAGTTGCCCAGGTTTGAACTACACAGTGCAGTGTCCTGTACAGAGCTCTGAAATTAACCCCCACTGAATGCCCCCAGACCTCCTCACCACACATCAGCGTATAAACTCATTAATACTGTTGTGGCTGAACGAGCAAATCTCCACAAACGCACTCCAAAATCTAGTAAAAAGCATTTCCGAAAGTATGGAAGTTATTACAGGAGTAAGGTGGAACTCGAGCTGGAATAGAATGTTCAAAAAAACACACACAAAAAAAATATTCAGCTGTCCCAATACGTTTGTTCAACAGTGTGGCTAATTAACAAAATACAAAGCCGTATCCCATAATGCAAAACAAAGCCATGTCATTCTGAGCTGATCTACCTGAAGCTTTAAAAAGAAGCAGAAGAAGCATGGATGTGTGAATATTCCTAACCTGCAATATGATTCCTCCAAACAATATCAGCGATAGTCATTGGTGGGCCCCCGACAGGGTGATGTTTACCTTTGTCGTGGTCAGTCCTTATCATATCCATTAAGGAATTCTCCAAAGTTTGCAAGCTAAATGGATCAAAGGGCCGATTCCGGTCCTGAAAGCAAAGAAAACAAATGGAAAGAAGAAAGATGGTTAGACTTTACAAAATAAAAGCAACAGTTTAATGTTATTATCTGTTAGGACTGTGCAATTAATCGCAATCGTAAAAAAACAAAAAAAAACAATCGCGATTTGACCGCATGCGAGTTCTAAACTGCATTAGTCTGTAATTTTATTCATTCTGGAACGTTCTTGTGTGTATGTTTAAGATGTTAACCAATCAGAGCTCCCTCAGCGCTGAAAAACAACTCTGAAGTTTATTTATTGGTATGATTGGGATTTAGGTTAGTTGACCATAATCTATTTCATGTTGTTTGGTTGAAAGACAGTTGATTACAGTTTTGTTGATCAAGATGTTAATACTGTTATTTTCATTGGGGAATGTTTTGTTATGCACTTCTTATGCACTGAATACATGTAGAATTTAGCGTGTTTGAAAAAGCAAAAACAATTGTTAAAATCGCAAATAAAATCGGAATTGTAATATGTATTCAAATAAAATAAATAAATAAATAAAACAAACATGCCAAAAAAAAAAAAAAAAAAGATCGCAAAATGACTTTTGTTCATATTGCACGGCCCTATTGTCTGGTTTAGAAATTTTATTCTGTTAATCAAGCCGTCATATTCATCATTAAATCCATTAGTACTCGCTAGTTAGGTTTCTCTCAGGATATAATTGTTTAAAAAAACATTCTTTTAAAACAGAAAAAGACCAGATCTGCAGGAACACTGTGCATTTATAATAGCTAAGATGAACGGTGAGTAAAGATCAAACGTCAATCAATTGTCTTTATTAATCTGAGACCATGAAAAAACACCCATCTGTCATAATTTCAGCAGTGCTGACATTTTAGCCTTAAAACTCACAAAAACATGCATGCCTTCAAGGAAATATTTATCACTGGTGCTTGGTCATGACATGTCTGAGCAGATATTGATGCCAAAGATGATACACCTAACCCACATCATATCCAAACATATGAGGAAAGTGATAGAAAAATGTTGTTAAATCAGCCAGGTTTTGTACATCTGGACCTACAAACGTTTATATAGTTAAAAGTACCAAAATATTTATGGTACCACACACCACACATGCATCAAGTCTGTTTTTGTATTTGAATAGAATACACAAATCAAATTTCAGCTATATTTATCACCAGAGTCGATTTTTTTTTTTTTATGATATTTTATTTGTTTGAATTTTTAAAGTTATATTAACAATCCCAAAAACAGAAAAATAAATTAATAAAATACCAACATAGGATTCACCCGAGTGTATTCTCGGATAATGAATGTTTCAATTCCTAAGGTCGGGCTACTAAGATACTAACATTAATACAAAGATCAAATAGTAATTGCAAACTACAGATTATGAAGACTTGTGGTAAATGTGTGGGAATTTTGGCATACAATTTACACAGTGCTAGCTAACTAGCTAAATAAATTCATGAGATAACTAGCTAACTAGCTAGCGCTTCGTGTTAGCAACGCAGCTCCAGTTGGGAGAGAGAAAAAAAAACAAAGAAAAAAAAATCCACACGGGCATTATTCAAATTTACTTTTTTGTTTTGAGGTGAATAAATGATATAAACAGATAAATAAAGAGCAGAAAACAAACTGCTTGTCAGATATGTTCAGGACAGTTTTACCTCAGGGTACAAGTCTCATCTAACAAGCTAACTGCAATTCACTGTTAGCATTTTATGTTAGCATTACAAAAGAAATAAGCTTTGGGAGGTTTTCAATAGGTCTTCAACGGTGCTTTTTCAAGATTTTTTCTTCTTATATGTAATTAATGTTTTTCATCATACCATGTTCATCAAACTCATTTTATATAACATTTGTTGTCTTTCCTTACGAGCAATCAGAATGCAACGGAGGATGTGAAAATGACCAATTGCAAGAACTTTATTCCCCTGACGCAAGTGTGCAATTTTCTTAATTTAGGTCAATAAAGCGATATGAAGACACGGATTAAGACACTGATTATGTGTCAAGATCCTTGTGTAGTTTACTTTGTGTTTCAGATTGCAGTAGTTCTCAGTAAGGCTTTTTCAGCTCACAACTTACAGTTCTGTAAAAAGATTCTGTAAATGTGCTTTAAAATGTAAGCAGCGGAAATCAGGATGAAATTTGGGTTGGATTCAACTTTAATGACATCCGTCAAACATAAAGCAACGCATTCTCATTCACACTACACTGTGCCAGTGAGAAGCAAATGTCATTTATCATCATCTGTATGCAGTGAAGAAATATATAGCAGTAACAAGTGTGCAGTGTCTTAGTGTCAGCGGTAACAAAGATACCATATGCTAACTAACCACAACTACTTAAACACGGCATAAATTCAGTTTAAATGTGGAATATTATGACGTGTGCTGGCCAGGAAAAAAAAATGCATCACACACTACAGATGATAAACAACTTTTTGTTGCATGCATGTCATTTATTAAAGTTGATGGCAGTTAACACATTTGAATATTATTTAAATAACGCTTTACAAAATTTGATAATTTCTGCCTAAAATGGGTTGCCGAATATGAATACTCTGTGTTTGATTACAGTTACGGATGAACCGATACAACACACAAGCTAACTCTTAGCCTGATGTGACAGAAGAATCTGAAATTATAGGGCATGGGTGGACATATGTCTGTGTGTGTGTGTGTGTGTGTGTGTGTGTGTGTGTGTGTGTGTGTGTGTGTGTGTGTGTGTGTGTGTGTGAGA
>JAOUQX010000033.1:15140405-15142905 GCA_028566295.1 Liobagrus marginatus
GTTCCCACTAAAAGTTAATGTAAGTAATAACACTGTAATGCCCTTTTATGTTTATGTTAAATATGTATGCATCTGGTACTGATCCGGCCCGTGTGTCAAATTTTGTAAGTCAATGTGGCCCCTGAGCCAAAAAGTTTGCCCACCCCTGGTCTAGAGGCATGATGCAGAAGCTGGTCACCTTTATTCCGTTATGAATCTCTGTTCCCTCATCTGCTGTGTTATGATAATGTAATGTGTGCTGAAATAAAGCTATTCACTTTTCTATATTGGTATTCTATATGGAAAAAATTCCTTGATGTAGGCTAGAGTTTAAAGCATGAGGTTTTGTAGCTAATTTACAGGAGTAACCAAATCCACTCCCCAAAGAACTAGCATTCAGCACAAGTTGGCGCTTTTTTCTCAAAGGCACTCAACAAACCTGCTAATTACGTGCCAAGTTTAATCAAGTGTCCATAAGCAGGGAAATCACCCAACACTACTGACAGCCTGCTTGCTACACAGATTGCGAGAGACAGTCGCATTTGAATTCTCTAAGGAAAAACCCTGAATAGACTTTCTGAGAAGCTTAAGTTAAAGCTGGTATCAAATGATTTCCTGCTATAAAAGAGGCTGCTGTAATGGAAGCACTGATAATTTTCCGTGGCGCGGCTCTCAGAGAAACACTGATTTTATACACATTTTAAATAGCCATCGTTGGTTACATGTTGAATTTGATTATTTTGTTTCTTGCAGTCTTTAGTAACTGTTCATCTTAGAAAAAAAATTGATTTGAGTCATAATTTCCAAAATCTGATTTATTCTCATGAATTGTTGAAGCAAAGTAGAGATTTATCAAGCAAAGCAATTAAATTAATCTCTTCAAACATTGAAAATCTCACACATGCACACGAGAGAGTTTAAAAATACTGTCTTAGAAAAAATAGAACTCTAAGCTTCCCATATCAGTATGGGGTTTAAAAGCTTGTTTAGGAACGATCAAATTGGTCAGAGCCTACAGTCTTTTTTCTATATTCCTGATGCTATGGCTTGTTTTTAATACCATAATTATAGAACTGTGAATAGTGAAGTAAATAATATACAGACAAATTGAATATTTACACATACAAAGGGAATATACAGTTTGAAGTTTAGCACTGTATTTAATATTTACATTTGCATTTCTGCCATTTAACAGATGCCCTTATTCAGAGCGAATAACACCTTATCCACTGAGCTACCACTACCCACATTATATGTTAATAAATATAGTTTGGATTAGCTCAGATTTTGTGCATTTGCTTATCTTTCAATTGGGAAATTCTTTATGCTAGGATGATTGCATTTGATAGGTTTTCATTCATGCATTGAGTTGCTAAAAAAGGAACTATAACACCGATGTGCTTTACTCACCCCTACTTATGACCACATTTTCTCTGAAGTTGACGTTTACAAAGCAGTTCTATATACAGGAAATTATCGTCCAGTAACTGAAATTTCAGGCACACTCATTTTTTTGTTTCTCAGATCAAACTACCGTAGCTTCCAAAGAAGGCACACGTACTAAAAGCCCATTGACAACCAGGATAACAAATTCATAAACATAGCTTGTACATTCCGTTTAAAAGGGATACCTGTGAAAATTGATTTTGCCACTTTGAGGTTGTAGTCATGAAAATGGCACATTTATAGCTGATGTTGATTAATTTGGTGGGACTATTGCCAGATTGGAAGTTTTATTTTGTGAACATAGACACGCCAGGTCATGATAAATAAGAGGTCCTAATGCATTTTTCTTCAGTATCAATAGTCCTGAAATGTTGCTCGTTCAATCATATCAGGAATCTTTACCTTATGAACTTAAGTAAGAGTTTTAAAAGGTATTGAGCAAATCTGCATATACGTATATATACACACACGCACACACACAATTACTGTAGTCGTTTGTCATGCTATTTATTTTAAAATACACCTGAGCCTTTCCTACTATATTGCAGTGAATAAAGCAAATTTATTTTAATTTTTCCCTTCATTTTTGCTTTGAGCACACAATATAATTAACTCTGTATTCTCCTTTCCCCCCCTTTCTATTTTCATTGTAACTGTGTTGTAATAGATCCCGGTCTTGGGTAGTACACTGTGTGCTGATGTTCTGCAGTAAAGCCAGGCGCAGATCCACAACAGGAGAGGCGTTACCTTGTGCGGCCAGGCCAAAATTTCACTAGGCTTGTGTTGAGATGGATGAAGGCTTAGCTTTCCAACCCAAGTTATGAGGAAGTTTTTGTTGGTTAGTTGGTCTTTAGTCCGTACCTTTGCAGCTGTTGTTTGTAGTGCTGCCGAGTTATACATGCTGCCAGCGTCCCTGGCAGTCTCTGTCTGTCCTGACACGTGCAAATGCCCCTCCTCTGGCTGGAGTTGGTCGACGTTGACTGATGGACGAGTCAAGACTGAACATATGTTCACATGTATACATTTACACTGCACATCACCTGTAACTACACATTCTGTTGTCCCCCACATGAGG
>JAOUQX010000033.1:15147905-15154265 GCA_028566295.1 Liobagrus marginatus
TCTTTCGTTTTAAATGTCTGTGCTTCTGTTACCTGTCTGTCTCTCTTACTCAATTTCTCTGTCTGTTTCTGTTCTCTCCCCTCTTTCTCTCGCGCTCACATTCGTTCTCACTCTTTTTATGCTTCTCTCCCGTTTCCTTTGACATTGATATTAGGAAGATTTGTATCCATGTCATGTGACTTATGTAAAAGCAATGACATGAGATCATGGTTGCCAGTTATTTAAGGGTGTATTTATTTTCCTTTGTGACCTGCTGTATTTTTATGTAAATACTTTTGCAGAAGTATATCGTTGGTTTACTGATCTCATTCATCAGAAAGCCTTCGATTTAACCAGAAATGTTTGTTTCCTATATTTTCGTAAACTATGCGAAATACTTTTTATTTTGCAGTGAGCCGATCTCGTTGATTTATCTCCCGTTATAGAGGAGTCTGCTCTCCAGCTGTGGTGATTTGTCTTGGTCAGTTTCTATCCCTGTGCCCACGTGTTTTTGCCTTTATGCAAATTAATTTAATAACCTTCAGACTGCCTTACTAAAACCCTTCTTTTTATTCATTCTCCAATTCCTTTGTTCTTGTCTACTTGTTTGGCTTATGTTAGTTTATTTCTGGATAACGCCGTCTGTATCATTTCAGCTCCTTGTCTGTGGTCAGTTGTGAAATTTCACTGCATGTGTGCACCATTCACCTTGCAAAAGACACAGCGGAAGGTGAGGAGATGAAATAGGCACCAACGCTGCCTTTGTCTCAAGTTAAGCTTTCCCAAGCCATAAAACATTTTCCGTCTTTAAACAGACTGGCATGAATGTCTGCTAATTAATATGATTTGGGACTTGAGATGAATTTGAAGCCATTGATTTCACTGCTGTGCAGTGGTGGATGGACCCACATGAAAAGGCAGCACGAGTCCTGACCTAAATTTTGCCGTACTGTCTTTGATAAGATAATGGGGGGGCAAAAGTTTGTAAAGCTCAACTTATATATTTTTTTTAGCCAGATGCTCTTGCAGGAAGTGAGAAAAAGGGAGAACAGTGTCTTTATACTGCAAAGAGTATACTAAGAGGGTTTCGGCAAACAACTCCACCTCCTGCATGGCTGCGAGATCATCCCTAGCTTTGATGAACCACTTAAAGCCGAACGAACTTGCTAATCATAAAGATATCAGCAAACAACCGCGCCATCAGCAAACAGCTGACCGTACTGATCAGAGTGCTGCCCGGAAGACAAAGGATCGCATCTAGCCCCGTCAGCTTTATTACCGCACCAAGGATACACAATGCGTTCATTCCATGCTGAGTAAGAAATGACTGGCGCTGACGTCCATGCTGTGGTCACTGCGCCTATAACATGTAGAGAATTTGTATTTGAACTTTATTCTAAATCACTACATTTCTAAAACTATGTTTACAAATAAACCCCATACCGTGCAATGTTTGTTTAATCGTCCTCATGCCCATACATCAGCACGGCGTATGACCTCTTTACATTGCAAACATTCTGCTGCAGCGTCAGTGACGTTTTCACTTATTACACACCAGTTTACATACACAGTGTACCCTAATGCTTAACATCCTAATTCTAATCCTCCTATATTATGAAATACATTTTGGTGTTGAACCTTAAGGGCAGGTAACAAAAGGAAACAAGGTTCATTTGTGTAAATTATTTTTAAAGCATCCTGCAAGATTGATTTTTTTATTTCTTTTTCTCCCCCTCCCAGTGGTTGACTTCAGTTATCAAAAGTACTAAAGTTTTCTTGGTTGTTAAACTTTGTCAAGTTTGTTCAGTGGAAAATTTCAGAAAGCTG
The DNA here is from genome assembly GCA_028566295.1 of Liobagrus marginatus. Lineage (NCBI taxonomy): Eukaryota > Metazoa > Chordata > Actinopteri > Siluriformes > Amblycipitidae > Liobagrus > Liobagrus marginatus. Next base: position 15,149,712 of record JAOUQX010000033.1, read on the forward strand.
TGCGGCTGCAATAAGTAGCCAAAATGTTCCTGTATGTCTTTAATTAATCAAGCTAATATAAAAATGTTTGTATTATGATTGAGGGGTCCGCTTTAAAGTTATTAAAATTTACGAACCTGGTCTCTGACCAAAGAAAGTGACGTCACCTCAATGGACATATGTAACGAGTGGCGTTCTATTGAATCATTTTTATTTATTTGTGTGGGTTGGGTTTGTGAAGTTTCACAATATTCCTGACCGGCTAATGATGAAGTTCAAGGTGTTCTCTGTTAGTCCATCGTTGCTCTCGCCAGCCCGGATGATGAGTTTGGCACGAGGCTGCATTAAAGTCTTAACACTGATGGGTATTCTTCAGTTAAACAAACCACTTTTCATTCTCAAATTTACGTTTCATTATGAGGTGCGTCACTTGACCATATTTATTTTTTATTTTTCGGGTTATGTTAAAAAAAAAAAGCTTCAGTTTTACGCAAGACCCAAAAAAAAACCGTCAAGGTTTCCTGTAGCCGTCGTCCGGTGGCCAACAACAGGCATAATCTGTTTGTGTAGCGAGCCAGCTGCTGGTACAGAGTGGCTGGAAACACTTTTCCATTAGACCTGGAGCTCAGGGTGGCACTGACTTTTTGAAATAATCTCAATGATTGAATCTGTGGCCGGCAACAGAAATAAACGGCTCAGCTTTTCCTTTTTCCAATAGCCATTAGGGATCACTCCCCCCTCGGCCTCCCCACTGTGCCATGCTGTAATGCTTAGACACAGAGAAAGAAGCAGAGGTTCCGGCACTGTCATAGATGGATGGATATTCCGGTGAGGGATATTAATGAGCTTGGCACAGGCAGGTATGGCTTAAAGCACTGCCCTGCAAAATGGCTGCATTGGTAATGTCTAAATGCAGAGGCTCTCCGAACCGCTGGAATACTTAGGAGATTAAACCTGAGGGTGTTTTTCCTCTGAGCGCATTAACATTACAAATGCACGACACGGTGTTGGTTTTGTGTGTTTTTACACGTGTCCATGTCGAGCACCTTTTCCTAGTTGAAGGCTGTCCGGTTTATTTAACTTCTCCAATACCTCTTTGAATCACATGCTTTTAAAGTTTCCCAAGATGCATTGCCAGTACCAATTTATTTAGTGACTCATAGTTGTGGTGGGTTTATTTGAGCACTCTTGGTAAACGCTCATAATGAACCACTTAGACATGATAAATGTGTTTGTGTGTTAACGCTGGCTGGCAGTAAGACTAGCAGTCATTACAGCACTGAAGTCTTTTGGAAAACACTTCTTTAAACCTGTATTGTGAACTTGTGCGTGTGAGTGGAGACGACACTGCAGGGCATTTCGACACCGTTGTCGGAGAAACCCCCAACCCGCCATGGAAACCGTGCCACACAGTCTGTTTTTTTGTTTTTTAAGGGAAGTAGCACCCGAAGTTTTATTTAAACCAGTCAGCGTTAGATTAACAGCTCTGTCCTTCAGTAAATCACATCATGTGTGGAAAAAAAAATCTTTCATTTAGCTGCATTCAGTTTCCAAAATTGTGCTACTGAAATGGTATTCTGCTGGAGAATTAAACGCATATTTCAGCACCCGGTTCACAGCTTTCACATCCTATGTGTCAAAATAAAGCGAGTGCTTTTTGCATGACACCCTGGGTTTTATTTTTTTTGAGGGGTTTTTTCCTTCCCCCAAGTGTATTTCCAGGTTATGTGTTTAGTTAGAGGGAGGAAATCAGGTTGGCTGCTGGGGAAATGGCATAAGTCTTACAAGCTTTTCAAGAATGCGAGCCGGGGACAAAGTGAAATAAGAAATTTAGCCTTCCTTTTTAACATGCTGTAAACGTGTATGATTTCTCAGCTAGTGTTATCTGTGGCTTTTGTTATAAAAGTGTTCATGCTGACATTTCTAACTGTGCATTATGCGAAGTAGTAATGGACAATCGAGCACCAGTGATCAATCAACTTTAGCCTGGCCGAAGTCATTACCAGTAAATTTACATTCTGTTTCAAGCGATTCGGTCTATTGTGTGTGGAATTCTGACGGAAGCAGGCTTCATGGGTTTCCCCATTGCTTACGTACTCCGATCAACGTTTCATAATGAACAGCGAACAATTTTCCCTATTAGGGTGTGTTACAAATTCGGACACACCCACATCTAGTCAGAGAGGACGCGTAATTAGTGTGTTATTTCAGACCAGTTGTGTTACAGCAGAGAAGCATGAACTAATAAGCAAGGCAGGGTTGCCAGTCAAAGATCTGAAAAACGCACTAGTGAGAACGTTGAGTCACATGATCAGCTCACATGAAAATGCAACTAAGAGTTTAGCGTTGCTGGTAGTTTTGCTCCTAACACCAGTGCTGCAGCATTGAACGTTCCCATTTTATCTCTGCACCGGTTTAAATTCGGCATTGGTCACGAGTTTCGATTATTTGATTACTTGACTTAATTCTAGAACATTGACCCAAAACAAAAGTAAATTCCCATGTGTTTGGTGCTGATGCTGATGCGGTGGTGGCGCTATAACCAGAGGGTCAAGTTGCCAGTAAAACTCCTAAAAGCTGTCCCTTAAAGATCACCGAAGAACACGTTTGTCTCACATACACACTGTAGTCTTGACTGGCATGTTACGATTACGGAAACTTGTGACGTCATTCGGTTATGTTTATTATATTAATGTTTCAGGATGTTGATGATATAAGTTACAATGCATTTCTCAAAGTTCTCTAACAAATAAACAGTTTATCCTACGGATTGAAAGCATGAATGGTCTCTCTACCCTACCGCTCTGTCTACCGCTCGGTTTATGGGTGTGTAGCCTGTGCGTGCGGGGGAGGGGTGTGGTTTTTGTTGAATAAAACCAAGCCATCATTGGATATTATTTTTTGCTTGAAATGCCCATCCCTAGTTTGAATTATGTAAGCACGGTGTGTAGTTCTGATTCGTACCAGGGCTCAAGTTTGTGGAGCAAATAAATTCAATGTCTGCTAGTAAACAAGGTGAACTGAACATGAGCCAACTGCTAAGCACCACAAAGTGATTTGTTGCCCCCTGCTGGAGAGGCACATCCTTATATGCCTCTGTGTTCTGTTTCTTTTTCTGCACTTTCTCTTGTCCTTTATGTAAAACTAGTGGAGCTAAAACTGTCCTTTTAGTACTGATATACTGGGCCCACTGTTCAGTCTGTGCCCATTTAAGTCATTTGTAAATGAACACCTTAAAATGTCCAACATGGAAAACTGAAACGCTGCCATGTATTTGTTTTTGTAACAGAGAAATAATGAAAACAATACGTCTGTGTGTCCTATCCAACTTTATGCAGGGCCCCTAGTGTACGTGCTGGACCTGGCAGACCGCCTCATCTCCAAGGCATGCCCATTTGCTGCAGCTGGCATCATGGTGGGCTCCATCTACTGGACTGCAGTGACTTATGGAGCCGTCACAGTGATGCAGGTGAGAGTACACAGACGCACCTGGTTCAGTTGACATTCAGGAAAAATGAGCATGATTGAATTATCTTTTTTTTTTTTGTCCCGTAAGGTGGTTGGCCATAAGGAAGGGCTGGATGTGATGGAGAGGGCTGATCCACTGTTCCTCCTTATTGGACTGCCCACTATCCCGGTCATGCTTATTCTGGGGAAAATGATACGCTGGGAAGATTACGTGCTGCGCCTGTGGAGGAAGTATTCCAACAAGCTGCAGATCCTCAACAGCATCTTCCCAGGTGAGAGTCTCGGTCATATACCTACTGTTGTAGGTATACCTACGGGTGTCAGCTTCAGTGTTTACTTGCTGGAACGTGCGGTCTGAATCACTGGGTTAAGATGAGTGTTAAACCGTAACCCAAAAAAAAAAAAGATGCTCTGGACTATAGTTCTGCACAGATATTAATCTTAATCAGATGAGAGCAGCCTGGTGAAACTCTTACAGATGTTTTCCAGTGCACATGGGTTACTGCCTCTCTATCAGTGTCACATCTGTGCTTTGCAGGAGTTTTGCATTGATTGGTTTCAGAAAAGTCAAGGAAGCAAATTATCTCCAACCCTCACATACATATACTTAATGTTTCAGTATTGTATTTACAGTGTGCTTAGTAACACAGTGTGCAACTAACGCTCCCGGATTCGCACCACAGGAGTTTTAGGGCGATTATGACCTCCTAAGAATCAGTGTTTGACCTCGATCAGTCCTGATGTCCAGCATCTATTATCGGGTAGTGTGCGGTGTTTACGGGTTGAATATTGCACCTCTCGTTCTGCTCTCACCTAAATTTGTGTCATATCATTATATCATACATGTTTATATATATAGGATTTTAAATTGGGATGATGACGGTTATGATTATCACTACTTTTTTCATTGCATCTTGGTTTTTCAAGATGGCGCCTCGCTGAACGGCTGCACGTCGCGACACTCTGTCTGTTTTCTAACCTTTTTAGTCTTTTACTAGTTTTTCCCTGCTATTTTTCTTTCTTCACTTTTCACCATGGAGCACACTACATACAGTAGAGAAACTCTTATGTCTATCAGAAGTAAATCTACTCACCAAAGGACGCTTT
>JAOUQX010000033.1:15167068-15178468 GCA_028566295.1 Liobagrus marginatus
CTGAGCAATTAGAGTCATGCACATTAAATTGTGATGACTTGTCTCCTGTTAAAGTAAAAATCATGAACATCAAGAATTCAACTCAAAGCAAAGTGTCCAACCAGCAGCGCCAGCGTGCAATGACCGTGATGCTGTAAATAAAGTAACAGCTATGCGGCAAATGCCAGCAAGCCATTTACTATAAGAGCTTACCTAAAGAATTCAAAGTTCAGACACGCCTTTGGCAGGAAAAATTTATCATCCTGCTTGAACCACACTTTACTCATTGCAGTATCCTACATACAGAAAGAGAACAACTAGTCAGTAAAGTTAAGACTTTATACAGCATGGTAAAAGCATCTGCTTCAATAATGAACGCATTCAAAATAAAGTCAGTGTTTTAATGGAACTGAAGGAGGTGGAACCATCAGAGTAAACACGTCAAATGTTTCCGGGAGCAGCATAAAGAACGAAAGATAAATAGAAATAAATAGAAATGTAAAAAGAAACACCTTTATTAAAGTGGGATAGGACGGAGAGTCCTTCTCAAGGGGGTAAATTTCGAAGTTGGTGGGGATGAACTCGTTCTTCATCGGCAGTTTGAATTTCCCGTTGAGGTCAGCATTTTGCCAGTTCTGAAACAGAACAATAAATGAACGATCAAATCTGAATTAAAACGCAGATGCATGGAGTTAGAAAGGAATATACAGATATACATGAAAGAATATTAAATATTGAGGTTGTTTGCCTTCAACCTTTGCCTTCAAAATAAATCAACGTTGCCAGTTTTTTTTTTACGTTTCCGTATACAAACGAAGAAAAGAGAAGCTCACCTTAATGACATCATCAAATATAGATTCCTGCTTGTACTGTGTTCCATACCACGTTTCTGACTTGTCAGTTTGTCCTTCAAATGACTTGGAGACCACAGCAACCCTGAAGAATTACAGGAATAAACATAAATGTCGGTGCTACAATCAAACGACTCTCAGTTTACGGACACTGCTCATCTCTCACAGCCTCCCTGAGCTGTACAACTCTGCTTTTAGCAAATCTGCTCTTTAGTAAGTGGCTTTTAGAATCAGGATCATTACGTTACAGGCAGGAAGCTTGAGTTCCCGCTGAACCTTGGAGCAGGAGTACCATGACAGGGATCGATGCTCTGTATCTGGACAGAAATTCTCCAGGGTAATTGGTGCTGCTCTGATCGATGGAGGACTTTCAGCACAATGACCCGCTATTTTGAGTCACCACAATCAATCATTTGCATAAGAGCACCCAAAATAGTCAGATCGTTTCAGACCTGAATCCAAGTTTAAGCTAAAGTCAAGTCTAAAGCTCCATCTGCTGGAATATGTAAAGGCACAAGGAAACCTTTATTCTAAAAGGAAATCGTATTTCTAAACACACCTGCTTTTTTTGGCCTAAACAAGAGAAGAAGGTGCGGAGCTACATCATGTTATGTCCAAACACACAAAACAACAGTGACTAAACAACTTGCGCTTTACTATTGATTCATGTTGAGAAATAGAAGCATGCCCCTACGCCAAACTTTGCCTTGTTTGCTTCATTTTTACAGCAGTCCTTTCAGGAAGCAAACTTATTTGACTTACACTATTAGCATCCTCTGCCGGTATCCAATACGTAATGAAATCTGTGATGTAGCCTCCAGACGCGGATTCATGGGCAGTCTCTTACTGCCCACTGTATCCTCGTTAATAAGAACTTTCGCCATCACATAAATTACATATGATCGACAAAACTATTAATGATGAGTTCTGGGTAATGAATTAATCAAGCCTATTAATTTCTACCATTCACAAATTATAAAGGGGAACCATAATCACCCATAATCAAGTCTGTCTTTTAATGAACACGACTGCTAAACCAATTTAGGAGCCTGGATGAGTCATTACTAACACACACACACCCCACACAAAAGTGTGTTTCCAGACAAGCTTGCTTTTTATCGGCTTCTGTCTGCTAGCTAAGCTACATGAGGGCGCATTTCCATCATAACCCTGAAATAGACAATTACATAAGACCTCAGGTTAATGGTGTGCCGGGCCATCAACCTCGACCGATACAAGCAGATGTACTGAATGCGCTGAACGTGTTAAGATATTAACTGTTCTAGCCGAACTCTTATCTTTGGGAAATGTTTTAGCTATTCGTGAGGAAAAAAGTAATGGATTAAAATTATAATTATATCATATAGCCAAAATGATGCAATACTAAAAGCCATATTTTTACTCACACTATGAAACAGCTCTACTTTAAGACTACAAAGGTATACACAAGGTTTCCCATGTCATAAAGGTTAAATAAGTTTCTTCACACACACACACACAGGTTTTGCCATCTTAGAGAGGACGTTCCATAGCCGTACAAGTTTTTATAGTGTGCAAACTGTACATTCTATCTCTCTACCCTTAAACATCATACAAAACATTCTGTATTTTTGCAATGTTAATAAAACATTGTTTAGTATTTTTTTTAACCCATTTTACTTATGGGGACTCATGAAACGTCCCCATAAAACATGCTTATGTCGTAATACCAGTGTAATACCCATGTTATTATACAAATATGTCCTCAAATTCACACACATGCACAAATGATTTATGGAAATATTGGCTTATTACTGTGCCAGTTATAAAAATGTGCCAATTAGTTTAATACTTTCCTTAAGTAAATATTTACTATGTAATATAGACTATTTTATAAAGTGTATAAATTAGTCAGATTTACCTGACATTCTCTGGTCTCAGCTTATCCAGCACCATCTCTATAAGATCTGGCCTAAAGTCCTCCAACATGTACTCTGCAGCAAGAACCTCCTCCAACGGATAATACTAGAAAACATACAAATGTACATTTGTACAAATTACAAGCAAGGAACACAGTGAAATTGTTCACAGATTCAAAATTCATAAATCATGTTCTAAGACAGCTGACCTTCCAGTTACAACGTACAACATTGCAACTTCTAACAGAAAAATAATGATTTGGCCAAACACGGTTACTGTGCTGATTCTTGATTATTCTTGATATAAATCATGTAAGCTCAACTTGAAGGAAAGAAAGAAGCAAACATAGTTTAAGATGACATTGAAACTTTTGAAAGCTTAAAAAAAAGGAACCTACGTGCAAAAGTCCAGCTACTTTAGATGTGTATCCACGTGGGCGTTCTTTATCCTTGAATCTGAAGGCCACAGTGTTCAAATCCTGCACACAATAAAATGGGAATACTGCAGTTACTCTACTGAACATGTTAAAAAATAGAAATAAAAGGTAAAAATGTTCAGCACACCCTAAAAGTTAATATCACAAGACGTTATCATTAAAATGTGAGTACGCGTTGCGTTTAAAACCAATCACTACATACAATACTCGAACCCCTGACCCCCCAGGGCCTGCGGGACCCCACTAAGCTTGTTTTATCCGTTGACTTTTTAAATGCCACATGGAATGAACACACCCAACTAGAAGTGTTTAGGGCGATATTAACCACGCAGGACCGATGAAGAAGCAGTATGATCCGCAAATGTAAATTCTGTTTAATGTTTTTTAGTGATATTCCGGCATGTTTACAAGCCAAGATTGTGTCATAAATCTCTCAAAGAAATGGCAAAGCTGTAGTTAGCCAGCTGACCTACCTTACATTCTTGGAAAACCCACTCTTGAGGGCCCTCGGTGCGGAGCTTCTGAATATACTGAAACATGTGAAAGATGATGTCCTCCACGTGCACTAAAATCAACAGATAAACAATGAGATGCACTTAAACCCATGCATATGCTCTGACCTCAGACTTACACCGTTCCAGTATGTCAGAAATGTTACCAAAATACCACAACATTCATTTAAACTGAGAGATACAAATTTGAAATAACTGCCACAACAGCCTTTACTCCAGATGCTTACATAGTCCTTCTTCTGTTAAATCCACATTAATGATGAAGAACATGAACCCTCTGGCTCCCTCTTTCTGGCCTCCAACTAAAGTATTTACCCAGCCTGGGGGTAAAAAAAAAAAAAAAAACAGACACTCGCATCATATCAGCATTTGTATATTTTGTATTTATATTCTATTTTATTTCGGAGTAATTATTAGAACCGAACAAGATATTGCATGTAAATGACAAAGAATAGTATAATGAACATTACAGATTGAGTATTTGATGGTAGCAGTGTCTAAGCAGTTCAAATCCTCACCTTTAGCTTTTAGCTCGGACAGCAGGCTCCCTGGACCCTCGTGTCCTATTAAGTGGCCTAAATAATGGCCAGGGTTTGATTTATAGTACTTCTGTAGGTCAGGGATAGGGAAAGTAACATACAGGTTTCGGATGTCCTTAATCGGCACGATCTTGTAAAATTGCTACAGAAGGCAAAATATAAAAACACATTTACCACAAAGCTAAGAAAAAGTGCTCATTGTAAGACAATTATGGTTTAACTTAATTATAATAAAACAGCTAGCGCTTGGTGATAAATGCGTTGTAATGTTGCCGTTGTTTTTGCTTGACCTCACCTTAAGATGCTCTTCCTGGAAGGGATGCTGTGGGAATTCTGGGATCGGCACAGACTTGTTCTCAACCTCTCCAAATAGTTTAACCACCATAGATGTCAATTCATCCAGAGATTCTAACAAAACACAGAAACAGAAATGAACGTTTTTACAAAACGGCATAAAAATGGCAATACAATCATCAACATTTAGAGTTAACCCCTGCCTGAATTCAAGTCTGTTTTATTGAAGAAAAAAGTACTAAAACTAATACGGCACTTATTCATGGTACCAAAAGATAATTGTTTAAGTCATTCATAGTGTGGAAATGCCATAATAAACCAAATGAGGTAACACAATAACAAACTATTACTACAGCACAAACACCAGCAGTAATTAACAATCCCACATTCAATTAGATAAATGTCTAACAGCAACTGTAACATTTCAAAATCCCATTAAATGTTTTAATAGAATATTAAAAGATTTCTTGGATTATTTGAGAGAATTCATTTGTTTTGCAATTATACATTTTTTTTTATATATAAAAATATAATGCAGCTTGCCGCATACTCATAATTAACAATCAGGAAAGAGGATTAAACAAGAAAAGCTTACTACTTTTCACACAAAAATAGAACTCATTGATGTATTTAGAAATCTGAGCTTGAAATCGCACTTAATTTGTAAAGTATTACAAAACCAAGGAAAAGGGCATCTACCAAGGCAGAAACAATTTCCACAACACAAGTGCCACCGGACTAAAAAATGGTTGTGGTACAATAAGAAATGTATTGTAAATAAATTTCTAATTGTTTTATTCTAAAAATATTGTCAAGTTAGGACAATTACTTTATTATTTGTCCAACCTGACCTGAAAAAAATAATCAAAAACAATAAATAGATAGTGGGTAAAAAACTGCACTGCCTATAAAGATGACTGTGTGGCTAACCTCTTCCAAGAACACAGAGTCCCATCAGGTTGGAAGAATAATACGTGGAGTGGAATTTCAGCAGCTCCTGGCGGATGTCAATGCCTTTCTGGGATGGCCGTGTTTCCAGAGTCAGCTTATTGCCTATAAAAGAACATGTGAACATTTAGTCAGAAACAGGTGGGTCAAGCAAACAAACACGTACACACCATTTTATTAGGTCTCGTTATTAGCTCAGACAAGGGCAAGACAACATTCTTTTCTGAAGAATATTACTGTGGTCCTGAAAAGAACGTTAAAGAAAATTTAAAGCACAAGACTGCCTCCATCTGGCTAATTTAGACAGCCGACTAACTTATTAAGACCAAATTGTTAAGATTATTCAATAATATTTGATCATTATATTTCAGAAACATTGCCAACAGTGGACCTTCAGCAGTTTGTCCTTGTCATCCTTTATAAAAATGTATATTTTACTAAAAACACAAACTGCCTTAAACCTGACAGCTGTGTACAAGTCATTTTCCTTTTAAATATTTTTTCATGCCGAAATAACAAAAAACGTAATACATTTTGGGACAATGTGGACCAGTTTCCTTAATATCATTTCTTAACTTTCAATAGACTGAATAGTTGTTTAAAATTTTGCAATACAAAACAGACAAAATGATGAAACATAACTGCCTCAAAACACACTTGTATAATAATAATTAAAAACTGGATTTTGGACTGGTTTTGGATCCAAAATAGTCTTCATATCTGCATGTGCTAAATGTGTATTTTACATTTGGAAAAAAAAGGTTTGAAGACGTCAAACCAAAACGGTCAGTAATACAAAATGGTTTACAGTTTTCACACAGTCCAAAATTAACAGTAGCTCCTCTGTACATTTCTTTGCTGGGGTCAAAACCATGGGTTAAAAATAAACACACCTGTACTACGCTGATGCAAATCACACTCAAATCTAAAACGTTTTAACAGCACATTGTGTGCTGTGCTAGTTCTGGAATAAGCAGAAACCGCCATTGTTGAAATGAGACAATATAAGGAATAAAATAATTGTTTTTCCCTTATCTGTACAATTAAATTGATCACTGTAGATGGTCGTCAGACATCTATAAGGACAAAAATTAATTTACCCTACTTATTTATAGCTCAACACAGTCAAACGACCATTCCATTTTAATAAAAGATTCAGATAACGTGCTAATAACATGGGAAGTTTTACAGCCTCAAAATCATGTTCTACTTTTCTTGCAACACAATATTCATATTCCAATAAATCAATGAACACATGTAAATGTTGTGCGTCTCATGAATCCTATTTCAGGATTCTCCTGGTATTACAGTTTTATTGTAATGTCTCGGGCTGGCACGATACCTGTTCCAAATTTGCTAAAAGGATGATCAGGGTTCCCAGTGGCCTTTTCCAGCTGAAATAACCTCCATGCATCGTTCATTAGGTTCTTCTCGTGCTCCGAATCCACAGCATTCACTTCACGGTCTTTACAGCTCTCATCAAACAAAGGGCAGAGAAAGAACTGGGCAAACCTAAACAGAAAGCTTGCGATAAGCAAAAAAAGAAAGAAAAAAAAATGCACGAAAAAAAAAAAAAAAAAAAAAAAAAGTAAAAAACCGGAGACCACAGAGACATTCCGGCAAGTAGACAGTTCACTGACGTATACAATATTTCAAGCAGTCATTTATTAACATTTTTATTCCTGTGATCTAAATTTTTTTTTTTTTTTTAAGTTTAGGTAGAGAACAGCATTGTTACCATTACACCTAGGAAACAAAATGTCAATTTACTTTATGCTTACTGGAGGAGTTCAAATTAATCCTAAATTTGATGTTGAATATTATACCAAAGGAAAAAGTTGTTTTTGTATTCTCTCTGCCCTGGAGCCAAAGGGATTTTTAAGAACTAGAGAGGCTCCTTTTGAGACCTTGGACACCTGCCAAAGAGAGTGCACATGCTACAGATGCCATCTGCTCCTATACAGGTCTTTTTTTGTTTTTTTTTTAAATCCCATTGGGCACTACTTGCATACTGTAAAGTGTTTTATGGATTTGAAAGGCTGAAGTTACATTGACCAACTAAAAGTTTGATTTCTTCTCAATATAAGACCCAACTCTTAGTTTGTGCGTAAAAAAAAAAAAAAGGTGTATCAGTTAAAAACTGAAATAACACTTTGCTAGGACAACCCTGGCTCAAAAAAACCTATCATTTGACATGGCAGAACAAACAAACCCTCTTTTTGCGCTGCATTTTCCATGGGGTTGTGGTTTCCGAAGCCTACATGCACAGGTCAAATCAATGCAAATACACTTCAGGCTATGAAAAAAGACTAAAATCCAACTGCCATGCAAATGAAATAAGAACTGTCGGGATTCTAGGCTAAAGGAAGTCTGTTTAATTTCAAACAGCTGACCGTGTGTGCAGGTAAATGGAAATAATAAGAGGCACAGGGCAAAATATATATATTAAGGAGAGCCTCTTAACAACTAATGCGAAATAAGGCATATAGGCGATGAAGACTATAAATATAAACAAGATCAAATTTACATTTGTTATATTGTCTTAAACCGTTACATCTATTTAAACCTTTACTGAAAAATTAAACCGTTTTTGGACTTTAGGTAATCGACCCAGACAGAAACATGATTCCTTATGGAATTAGTAATCATACACCAAGAGCAAAAGACACCTGATCCCAAAACTCAATCCACAGGGGAAGTTTCCCACCTGGTGGTCTATTGAAACCAGGTGTACTACTTTAACCGCTCACACATGCCAAACGATTCTAAACTAAAAAGAATGACATGAGCAGGCATAATTTATAATGCTTACTAATATTGGTCAAGGTAATAGTGAGATTACATGAGATCTATCGACATAAACCTCCCTCCTGAGAGCAAGCCACAGTTGAGCTTATGTAAAGCAAACTATAAAAAAAACAAAAAAACAAAACACTCAAGGCCATCACTGCAGCAGAGTGCTTGTTATTCAGTCCTCTGTACTCTTACCTATCCAGCGCTCCTTGGAGATGCTCATGGGATACATCGAAGTAGTAGTTGGTGTGCTCGCCGCTGGTGAAAGCGTTGGAGCTCCCTGCATGTTCGCTCAGGAACTGACTGTACTCGTTCTCTTTGGGATACTTTTTCGTGCCCAAAAACAGCATGTGCTCACAAAAATGAGCCAGACCAGCAATGTCCGAAGGATCCGACAATGAGCCTGGCAAAGTTACAGAGCCGAGAGGACATGCGAACAAAAAGAAATCATTAACAAAAAGCCTTATAACAGCAGGGGAATAAACACGTAGCTTGAGTAGTTGTCAATTTTCTTTCAATAAACCTGTATTGATATAAAGAGGGTCAACTGTACATACGTTTTTTGCGTACTGGTAACTAAGCTACAAGACCATTAGACATTTTTTAAACCGCGTATATTTCTGCATTTTCAGAAGTCTACAATGTGAAAATTTAAAATTACATTGCTTTGATGCTGTTGCAATTAGGATAACTAATCATCATAAAGCATCAATTAGTAAGGGAGTGTGAATAAACAACCCCTTGGTCAATGTTGCTGACATGGGAAGTTTTTGAAAGGTTTGTTTTGAAAGCAAGTATTGTAGCAAGTTATGACAATGAATTAAGCACTGCTTGTATTATCTACAAATAAGCAAAATGATGTAAGACGGTTTCAATAATGAGATGAGAAGATTCTTTTACTTTACCTATGTGGACATCGAGTGCTGCTGATGACTTGTCTGTAGTGGGATCACTGACCAGCATCACTTTAAGGCCATTAGTAAACTCCAGACCCCTGTACTCCCGCTTGTCTTCTGGAGAGCGAATGATGTTGCTCACCAGACTTTTCACTGCTGGGTCACTCATTCTGAGGTTTGAAACTACTCTGACGAAACAAGGCATCAGTGCGGTGTTTACATTCGATGCATCACAAACTCACTCATTTATCAGCAACATAATGTTAGTTTAGATTTACAGCATGTGCAGAACCAAACTTTTATTGTTAGAAACACGGTTATTATAAATACAGCTCTTGATCAAGACGAGCTTTTTATAAAGATTGACTTCTATAAAATAAGTCTTTGATTAGAGCTTCACTATTATGGTCTATCAAACAGCCATAAAAAAAAACTAAAAAAAACAAACAATTAACAGTTGCACAATTCTTCCTACGCACACATTATCCAGTACAGGTTTGCATCCATTGAAAGCAAAAATAAATAAATTTGTTTAGCACCTGAAGGTGGTTGTGTTTAAACTATAAGGAACAAGAGATCCTGTTTTAACTTGCACTCAGCCAGTGTTACAAAAGAAGTATGAGTCAAGTACTTGGATTGCTTCAAAATCATCTATTCATTCATTCATTCATTCATTCATTGTCAAAGTGTCATTTCAGAAACCATCATATGATTCAAGACTTCTCTCAGAATCTTGCTGTAAATAAATGATCATGTGTCATTAATGATGTAAATCATTTTAAAGACTTTCAAAATGAATATTAAGCGTACTACAAGAAGATCAGGAGTAAAGTGTCAGTATTTATGACACTGACTACAACCACTGTTAGTCACCATAAAGTAGCTAATTTATTGAAAAACTACTTTCTAGATGTAATTTTACTCCTTTTATACCTAAAACTATTTCACAAAAATAAATAAAGACAGCTAGCTTTGTTACATTGGTGCTGTATTAAAAGTTTCTACCCCCCCCCCCCCTTTATAACCAGGGTTATGACGCTACAAAACTACATCCGTTTATTTATTTATTTATTTCATTATTATTACATATTTTTCTTAACTATATATTTGAAGCATCAGATAGCTAACGGCGCTTGTAAAATTATTCCCTTCGATAATTATGACATTAATAATACGTTTCAAAAAGCAGGACAATGTAGAGTTGTTTAACGCTTAATTACTGCGTACATTACCGGCGTTAGGATTAGACTTGGCTAACTTATCTTACCTTGCTTAGCTAATTGCCTGAATGAACAACGACTAAACTAAGTTTGATAAATAAATAAATAAATAGCGCTGCTTTTACTGGTTTATTACTCCAAGATTAGCTTTTTGTGTCACATAATACATAAATACATAATACACAGCGAATAGTCCAAACTAAGTTCACTAGCCTGCTAGCAAACACGCTTAGTGGTATTAGCATGCTAGCAAACTCAGTAGAAAGACTTAGCCGCCGGACACCATACAATGACTGTCACAATGATAACGGAGGTTAAAATATAACTTGGACAAAGTACAAATACACACGACTTACCTGACCGATTGTGAAAATGTGAAACGTGCGTTAGAACAGATATAGGTCTCGTTATTTGGATCGCTTTACTAATACATCGCAGCATACTTTAGTTCTCGATAACAAAAACGCATATGTACCACGGTTAATCCGCCATGAATTCTGTTCAATTCCAAACAGCACCTACAGCTCTACACGAGTGCACTACGTAGGGTATAAGAGAACTACGTAGACACAATGTAGTGCACTTGCGAAGTCAAACTTGACTAATCAGATTGGAGTATCTCATGTTTCACCACGGTAAAGCCGGGTTAAAAAAAGTGTTAAAAAAGATGGGTTTGCAGTTAATTTAAAACAAATACTCTGCGTTAAATTGCCAGTAAATATGTAGGATTATTAGTGCTGTTTCCTTCAAAATTCTTTTAACGAACTCCTTACTCCACGTTAATTTCCCGCAGAGGGAATTCGTTGAATGAACACCTGCTCTGCGGTTGTTTCGCCTTTCCGGAAATACGTCACGCGTGTAACCGCCATAACAGTAGACGTTATACATTTACACGTTTAAATTGCTCTGTAGTTTAATTTTTATTGCTTTTTTTGCAAACAAGAAAGCATCTGTGTCCTTCACAACAAACGTCACTCCAGATAATAAAGTATTTGACTAGCCAAAAAAAAAAAAAAAATCCCCCCCCCCCCCC
>JAOUQX010000033.1:15204752-15220656 GCA_028566295.1 Liobagrus marginatus
ATGCCTGCATTTTTATTTATCAAGCGTTCAAGATAACCTTAGATGAAATGATATAAAGGAGAGATTTTCAAATTGATAGGGGTGTGTTAGAACTTAGGAGAGTTCATGCATCAGATTGTTGCTTTTTAGGGTTTGTGTTAGCTTGCTGTCTAGAAAAAAAAAAAAGAAATCTGACAATCTTAAAAACAAAACAAACGCCCTGTAATAAATCTGTACAACCAAAAATACATTTCGGGAACTACTTCTACTTCTTAAGGTTATATACGGGTTTACCCCATACGTTGATTAGCTTCAGACTTCATTTAAACCCTGACATTGAAAGTAAGACTAAACTGGAAAACACAAGACCACTTTAAAAACAACCAATTTTAAAACATCCACACTCGTTGCAGATGACCAGACCACACATTAATAATCTAAGACCTGGATCAAGAACAGAGTGATTTATGCCTTATTTGCATCTTGGAGGATAATCTCAACTATGTAGTGTCAAGTGTGGGGAAAAACAGGTGGTTTGTGACTCTGGTGGCAGAAAAGATAAGAACCAACATTGTTTTCTTCTCATTTGAATTTCAAGTTACACCAAGCTCTGGGTAATTGAAAAGTGTTTAAAACAATACAACGTCTCACCTCGACAATGCAAAACAGACAGTAGGAGCACAGACGCAATTACAACCCTCTAATATTCTCCTACAACCAAAGGTTCTCCATTCATTTTGGCCTCTTCACTGAAGAGAGCTAGACTACTCCATCGATAAAGGTCTATGTTTGCTCATGCTGGGTGGAACAACCAATGGGAGTTATGGGAGGAGACCATTTAAAAAAAAAAAAAAAGAAAAGAAAGAAACAGAATTAAAAATAAAAAAAATAATAAAACATGTTTATTCAATCTTCCATTATATGCCTGTGTGTATACAATCTTGCAACCTTGAACTTGTTGAGGAAATGGAAAACTAGACTCATACAAGATAGGATCACAATCTCTTCTTGCAAAAAGAAAAAGGAACGATGACTCGTGGGCGCCACCGCCAGTCGATTGCACAGATGTCGTCCAGTTGCTAGTCAATCTTCACGTTTGTGTAGATCTTCCTCACAAAGGCACTCGTTCCCATGTAACCAATGGCTCCTGGGAGAAAACCCACCCCCAAAAAAATCAATATATACAGACTTTTTTGCAGGCTCAAGTAGATAAATTGTCTACATGAATGCATTGTACATACCACACATGATCCCCAGAGCAGTACTGAACACTGCCATGTATCCAAAATAGAATGATGTCTGAAACAAGCCGTACATCCTGCAGAGAACCAGACACCGTTCATTAGGCAAACTACTGTTCATTCCAGCTATACGATCATCACCACATGGGGAAAATATATAGCAGTAGATTTTTTCATTCATTGTCTATCACTTATCCTGTTCAGGGGTGTTTGGGTCTATCCAAGCTAACTTAGGGTGTGTGGCGGGGTACACCCTGGACAATCAGCAGTTAATCGCAGGGCTAACACTTGGACAACCTTTCACACTCAGTCCTATGGACAATTTAGAGTAGCCAATTCACTTATGCACAATCGCATGTGTTTAGAGGTGGGAGGAAACCAGAGTACCCAGGGAAACCCACGCAAGCACGGGGAGAACGTGCAAACTCCACACAGAATCACTCTGGGACAGGAATCAAACCCATGATACACACACACCAACAAAATACATTCATACTTACTTTGTTTTGAAGAAATAGTAGTAAAAGGAATACATGTAAACATAAACTGCTGTGGAAGCAGCAGAAAGAAAGCTTGTCCACTGCCTGGAAAAGAACAACGTGAAAATAAATTAATAAAAAGGTTTTTAAACCATGAGTCGTTTCTCATTTGTTCTGAATAATATTCTCAATACTTTGGTACAAAACATTATTACAAACGGCAAGTAATGCAACACATATATAAAAAATCTACTTCCAAAACAACGCTACAGTTAGTATTGTATTTAAGAGAACAAATGACTCGGATGTGGAAAGTTTCTCAACAATAGAAATAATTAAAAACAGCTATGTATTCTTTAATAGAGATTTCAAAAGCACTACTGTAAGTCACTCTGGATATTTTAAATGTAAATGCTAATTATTCCCTCACCATCTGTAGTCTTCAGCATTGAGGAGGAAGTAGGTACAGACGATGGTCACACATACAGTCACAATGCACAAGATCACCAACACAAGCATCATGAATCCGTACACATAATAAATCTTATAGGCCCAGAATGAGGTGAAAATAAAGTACCTGCGAAAAGGAGAAGGTGAGAAAAACGATTAGAATTATGCATATAGCATGGAAGATGGAAAACCAGGAGGGAGGAAGTAAAATACTTACATCTCAATGAATATAGACCCAAATGGCAGGATGCCACCCAGACACACGATGACTGCAGGTTCCATGAACCTGAAATATACAGAACAGACTCCTTTACAATCGGAATTCCAAAAAAGTTGGGACTTTTTTTTTTGTGGCACAAATTTGTGCTCATGCGATTTGAAAGTCGTTTACTTTTCATTTTATTCAAATTTAAATAACATCATAACTTTTCCAGAATTTGTATTGTAATACGATATCCATTAAATATGTATTATTTATTAAACTAACTTAGTTATGTGATAGGTCACAACCTCATAGGCACATACCCACAAACCCCTAACCCTAATGAGGGGGGGGGGAACAACACATACCATTTCTTCTCTGGAATGGGTCTGGGAACAGCATTGACCCTGCAGGGAATGTTGGGCTGCCCCGAAAGGTTTCTCCCAAGGATCGTCCCCACAAGGTTTAGAGGCAGGATGACGAAGAAGCAAATGCAGCACACGGCAACCTGGTACACACACACACACAGGGAATGCATGTTAAACATTTTGACTCAATAAAAGGCATGTACAGGTCAAAAGCATTTAGTTCTCAGTCTAAAAACAAAATAAATCACCATTTTTCAACCAGCAACTGTACCAACTAAAGCAAATGCAACAATCATAACGACTGATCTTAAAAATGTAAACCCCCCCCAGCATACACGACTATTTCACAGTAAAAGTCCGCAAAAAAAAGCCTCAGTCAAAATTTTACGTTAAATTTTCACCTAAAGAACTATTACACGATATCAAGTGAACCCAATAAGCAATTTGCAACAAGATTTGTTGTAAAATCAAATGATTAACAATGAAGTGCAATGTGGCTTGAAATAAAAAGTTTACTACAAATAAACAGAAAAAAACAATAGCTTGTCTTTAGGAACATTTCTTTATTTATTTACATTAACCCAGTCAGTGATTACACCCTTTTTTCTTCAGGTTACTGAGAACAGAATGCAATTTGCAACTTTACAGGATTTTTTTTTTTCTTCTGTATATTGGATCTTCATATGGTTTGTTTAGACCATAATAATCAACGGTTAAGTAAACTAATGATTTAAATTGATCAATAATAAATATCTTCTCTGGCGTGGGTTTTGATTTCAATTAAACAAAACCCACAACTGATTCCACCTGTATCAGTATAGTATGTACAATTATAATTACATGGTCTCAGCTGTGGCTTCTGGTTGGTTGGAATAAACCTACACCAGCATACAACACTATTGTACATCACATCACATGATCTAAGAATCCTTGATTCCTCCAGGAGTTTACTTTTCTAATAAATGACAGATGTCATTCAATATCCAGGTTTTAGGTTAAAAGTTATAGGGAAGCGAGAAATACTAAAAAGGTATTCAGCCAAGGTTTACGTTCTGACTTTGATCGGTCAATTAAATGCTTACTATGGTTTACGGACTTGTACAAAGTAGACTTTCAGTTAGAAGAACACTTAATCAAATAAAAATAAATTACACAGAGCTGAATAAACACTCACCATGGTGCCAAATGGGATGGCTCTGGAGGCATGGTAGTAAATAGCAATGAAGTTGATAAAGAAAGCTGTCCCACAAACCATAGCAGGGATCAGAAATGCTCCAATAAACATCTGCTTTATCCATCTCCTCCCTGCTCAAACACATAAGTACAAACACACAGATGAGCAAAAACACTTGGTGTTCTTAAGCGTTCTTTCTGTGAGCGTCCACCGCAAAAGTGAGCATGTCTTGACTTCTAACAGAATTAGAGCTTTTAATATATTCGGATACTCTTACCCCCTTGTTTTGCATACAGGCTTCCCCCAAAGTAGCCATTAACTGGGGAAGTGGCTGCATACACGAATATAGCCGTGCTCAGCATCGATCCTCTCCTACATAAAAATAATCATTCAAATTAGTAACATTCATTTGCCTGCTAAAGCATTACGATCAACTTTAACTGTCCTCGAGACTTACTCAGTGTACAGATCCTCAAGCATAGCCACAATGATAACAATGAAGGACACAGAAAAGATCTGGCAACCAGAGCCAATCAGAGAAGAGAAGATCAGAGGGTGACTGGAGGGTCTGAACACATCACCATGGACTTGCTTCCAGCCATACTCGTCCCCGAGATCTCGGTCCTGCATACATTTAGAGAGAGAGAGAAAGAATCAGTCTGTTAACTAAATACATATGGCACAACTACTATATGATTATTTTGTGCTAGATCTGCATAATTATCCATAAATACTTAAACAATATAAACCTAACATCCTCCACATTATTCCACAGTACTGACCAATTTTGGTTAGATGGTATTCATTCATTAAGTTAAATGACTATGTGAAAGGAAAGTGGAGGTAGGCATTATTCATTCATTGTCTAGCACTTATACTGTTCAGGGTCACTTCAGGATGTCCTGCTGTTCATATGAAATTATACATTTTTAAATAATTCCATACACATGATGCATCACTTCCTGTTGTTCTAACCAATCACTAGAAATCAAAAGTCAGACAGTTTATTTCATCCCCATAGGCGTCACAGACAATTTTCATAGATGGGGAGTTCATTTGAACTTACCATATCATCCATCTCCTCCTCTTTGCTGTATCTGGCATAGTCCTTTCTCAATGTCCTCATCAAGATCATGGAGACCAAACCCACCAGGAAGATCACCATCATGAAGGAGTTAAATATGGAGAACCAGTGAATCTGTTAAAGTTGTTGAAAAAAATGTTAGTACTAGCTATTCACTAGCTCAGGACACCTTTAGACAAATAACTAAGTAAAATATACTTTGTACAGGTTTGCATACCCTGTGTTGAAAGAAGGATGGGTCAAGGTATTTGTCAAACCTGTCTTCAAATTTCACATCAGACTTCTTCCACTTTACCTACAGGGGACAAAAAAAAAAGGAAAACAAAAGCATGTTAATGCTTAAATATCAATGACTATTGCCATGACTTACAAATATATGAACATGTGGAATACAGTCAATTACATGTGCTAATGATACAGTATGGGAAGGTTTAAGGGTCAGGAGTGACGGAAAAGTACTCACTGAATAAGACATAGCAATTCTTGTGTTTGGCACAAGCTTGACTTTTCCCTCACTGGTCAAGTTAACGTCTACAATTCGGTTACCGTTGAAGCCGATTTCCAGCTTTTTGTACGTCCAGAGGTAATGGTCTTCGCCGTTCTCGTCTGCCTCACCGACAATCCCTGAGTTGAAACCAACAATTTTATAAATCAAGTAGTAATCTAAATAAGGAGGCATATACTGTTACAAAATGCAACAGTTGGCATAATAGCATAGTAAAATGATTATTCACTTAATTCGTTTAATATACAACAAAAGAAATCAGCAATATTATACAAAGGTGCCTTACGAACAAATGATTCTTCCTGAGACTTCACAGCTTGGAAGTGTAACGCTTTTCATGAGGTTTTCCAGCACAGAATTCCATACTCACCCCAGATAGGCAGGTCGTCGATGTACATTTGGTACCAGTAGTGGTTCTTGATGGCGTAGACAAAGGCGTCTCTTTTAGCCTTGTCCAGCTCGATTTCACAGTACGTCGTCTGCATTACTTCATCTGGGAGAAAAAACAAAAAGAAAAAGATTTTCAGCAAAAATACAAAAATGTCTGTGTGTATACCCGACACGATATGTATACATGAATGGATTTTACACTGAAACATTGTGATACCTAATAAATCATAAATAATGGTTTAATGATGGTTGATAAATATGCTGGATATTAACGTTAGTTAGAACTTATAAACACCTTTCCAAAACTCTCCCTTTAAGTCACTGACCTACATCTAAGGACATTGTGCGTCACATGAAAAAGGTCTGGTAATATTAGAATTGTGATTGCATGCATTATTTTTATTATCTAGTAGTTGAACTGGCGATTGTCCAGGGTGTACCCCACATCACGCCCCAAGTTAGCTGGGATAGGCTCCAGTGCGCCGTGACCATGAACAGGATTTGTGGAAGACAATGGATGGATGGATATACGAGTTCATAATGTATGAAGTTTCATATTTCCCAAATCAATAGACATTTTTGGTTACAAAATCCATTCTTCAACTGATTTACATTGCTGCTTTGACATACTAGCGGTGTGCTGGCAATTTTATAATAATTTTTAATTCGGACACAGAACAGGCATTAGGCCAACTAAAACGATTAGTTAAAGATGCCCTCACTGGCAGACAGAGCAACAATTTGGACATGCTAAAAATAACTGGGTACCTTTAAACTTGATGTCTAGGCCGCTGAACTCCAGTTCGACTCCCTGCAGCGCTTCTCCCAGCGTCTCATGGTAATGGCTGATGGTCTTCTTGGAGCCCACACAAAATGGAAGAGAGAAGTACTTGTATGTTTCTTGCCTGTTGTGATATGGCCCCACTGTGTTCATCCAGAGAACCACCTCCTCCTTGTCGTTGTACTGAAAACAAAAAACTAAATTAGTTAGTTTCTACAGTAGATTCAGCGTGAAATTTTATTCGGTTTAACAGCATTCAACAGAATCAATGCAGTTAAACGTAATATACAAACTGATTAAGTTTATAGTACATCATTAGTTCAAACCTCATCTAACTACACTTGGTCATGGTATTAAATCTTTTTCCTTTTGACCTTATTTCTCTCTGTTCATGTCCCTCCCCATAATGTCACGCTTCACATCATGGAGGATAAAGGTCAACATGAATCTTTCTCTAAAATTTAATGGTTTAATACACGAACACAAATGGAGAAAGTGCTGTCGGACTGCTACACAGTGTTAAACATTGTATACTACAAACGAGATAATTAGTAGCACCCCTTTAATAACAAACAGTTCGGGCGGAATGTCAAACACAGACTTTCAGACCTTTAAGTCTTGACTTAATGACTTGTCACAAAGTCTTTCTGTACTGGGATTTTTCTTTTGCCTATGTCAGGCAATTACAATAAAAAAATACATTACTTTCTTGTCTTTATACACATCATCTCTTAGATGGTATTCATTCATTTATTATGTTAAATGACTATGTGAAACGAAAGCGGAGGTAGGTGCTATGCATTATTCATTCATTGTCTAGTACTTATCCTGTTCAGGGTCGTGGGGGCGCTGGAGTCTATCCCAGCTAACTTAGGGTGTGAGGCGGGGTACACACTGTACAATCAGCAGTTAATTCCAGGACTAACGCTTGGAGACAGACCACCATTCACACACACATTCACTCCTATGGATAATTTAGGGTACATGGAAAAGATTTGATTAAAGAAGGGAATCATATACCATGAACGTAATTGATTGAATTTAAAGCATATATATATATATATATAAAGCATTAGTGGCTGGAGTACAAGAGCAATAGATCACTTCAGGATGTCCTGCTATTCATATGAAATGATACATTTTTAGATAATTTCTTATTCCTTACACATGATTCATCACTTCCTGTTGTTCTAACCAATCACTACAAATCAAAAGCCAGACAGTTCATTTAATCCACCTAGACGTTACATTAGACAAGTTTCAAATGTTTCACATTTTTTTTCACACATTCACAGAATGTATCACATTCTGATGATAGCTTTGCGCTGGATACAAGAGCTCTACATACATGAAAACAGGTAGTACACGCCTCATTCGTTTGACAAGTCAAAGCGAATCATTTTTAAAATCAGTTCTTAATGCCATGTTTGTGCTTGTACCCATGGCACCTTCTTTAATAAGTCACACGCTCATACACCATATGCCCGATCATAACACTAATAAGCTTCACTTACAGTACATTCAATTCTTAAATGCAAGAGTCTTAATATTTAGTTCAAACTCAAGAAACAGACCATTATGCTTATTTGAACAACGTTACAATTTGGTTTCTAAACCAAAATTCATCCATTAGATGGCCATTTAGTGACGAGTGATTCATGCGATCAGAGAACACGTTTTCCCCGCTCCAGAGTCCAGTGGAAACATCCTTTACACCTTTTCTAGCAGACAATTCATTTTATACACAGCGGGTCTTTGGCTGAAGGGAATCTAGTATCACAAAGATCTCGCTGAAGTTACTCTACCCTAAACACAGCATGAAAAACGTGCTGTATCGTCTAGATTTCACCAACACTTCTTCTATTTGGTTTTAGCAGAGGACAACAAAAAAGGGATCGATTCGTTGAGTGTTTTAATACTAAAGAAAAGGCACAAACCCTTCATTCCTGCTGGACATAACAGAATCGTTGTCGCCATCCAATGATTTTACAGAAGTAAAAATGAGGCCTAATCTTTAAACATGTGCACACTCCTGCTAAAACCCTGTTGAGGCATTAATAGCACCCCTGGTACAGCAAAAAATAGCTAAATATGTTTGTAGAAAAGTTTCTGAATAAATTATTCAAGGCTTACAAGAAACACACCAGCCATGAGCAAATCGGAATGAGCAACCGTTGTGTATAGGGTTATGCACATTACAGAACAGCTAGAAAAGGTTAAGACACTTAAGGCTTCATAATTTAAACTGGTCACACTGGTAACAATGTGCATATCAAGCTCAAGAAAAACAAGTAACGCTACATTTTATACACAACTTGGCACCAAATCTATCCGACGTATAAGAGCCCATATAAATAGACAGGCCAAGGTTAAATGTGGTAAAAAAAAATAAATTTGGAACTGAAATTTTTTTTTTTTAGGGATTGAATTGATGGTCATATTTATACGTTATAATGTTAATTTAAATGGCCTATGTTTCAAGAAAAATAAACAATACCCACACAAGCTAAGTGGTAGTTAAATAAAACAATATTAGACGTGTTTTAGTATCAGTTGATACTCAACACCTTATGAAAAGGGGTTAAAGAAAACGGCCGAGAGGCAAATTAAAAGAGCAAGTTTTTAACATAACAGAAAATAGCATTTCAACATGAATTAAGATCTTCAGGTGAAAAAAAAAGACGTTTCATCTATAGAGATCATTGTAAATAAGACCAACACGTTGTATTCATTAAGGAATAGGCTGTTTAGGAACGGTTTTAAATGCAGATCTAAAATAAGGAACACCGTTTACAGACGAGCAACCAAAACCGATCTACTCAAACTTAAACACTCGTGGCTCCACACTGAGAAAGTTATGTTAATAGCACATAAACAATGTTCCCAACTTGACCGACTGCCTGCACCTTATTTACCAAATAGACAACACAATGGTTAAGGCCAAGTACAAGAATGTTTAACCTCCTCTAATACATGTGGAGGATTGTACGACTCCAAGCCATCATTTGTGCTCTGTAAAACGTTTAGACTGACTTCTTTCTACTCAGACTAACAGTTGTGCATTTAGCCATAGAACTCAGCCCGCTTTTAAGAAATGATTGTACATTTAAGTATACATCACCTACACTGATTGCTACAGGAGCTCAAAGTCACCTTTCTGCATAGATTTTGCATGTTCTTGAAGTCTGTGCCGCTTCCTTACCCTGTTCCTTCCGGGACATACACATATGCTGCCCTAAACTGTGTATAAATTTTAAACCACAAACAGCAATTTTACTACGTTAGGACTCTCTGGTCTGGATAGCATTTTTGTAGCAGTTTTTAATGCCATGTCTAATATGTCCACTTTCCTAATATGTCCTCTGTAAAAAATATAATTTTACAAGACTGGCTGACTGAAGACTGTAACCCCGCTCACCAACAAATCATACGCATTGTAAATTTTAAAAAACGCATAAAAGGCTTTGCCATAGCCATAACTTTAAATGGTCTGGATATAGATTAGATTTATATATTTAATATTTTTGAACTTGGCAGTGAGGAAAATGGCAAGGAAAAAATCCCAGAGAAGACATGATGGAGAATTTATACCTTAATATGAACAAGACAGACAAAAAAATATATATATACACCCTCATCTGTATCTTTGTGACAGAACAGAGGACTAACGTCTTATAGCTGTAATCTATATAGTCAAAAAGTTGTGTAAAAAGCATTTGCACCTCGTCATTTTCTACAAAGCAGAGGACATTAGTCTTTTCACAGTTGTCTCGGCTGATGAAGTTCTTTTTACACATTAAAATTGACCTTTCTAAACTAAAATGTAGTTGCAAGCAAACCAAAGGAAGGCAAGTGTCAACACTCAAGTTAAGCGAATGTGTGCCAGAGAGAGACAAAACCATAAAAATAAAGTACTTCCCGGATGAAAGGAAACAAGCTAGCGAGGTCATCTCTGGCTATGTGGCCTCCATTGACTTTGGGTCATTTAAACTCCAATGCTAAATTATGAGTCAAGCCTAAATCTTTAGATAACTTCAAGGTAACACTACACTGAAACACAATCTAAAAGAATAGCGGGCTGTGCTTGGTCATCTATGTAAGACGTGTACAAATCTAGGATAAGGACAATGGACATTTAAAAAAAAAAAAACTACGTTTTTTTTTTTTTTTTTTTTTTTAATCTTTAGAGAACACTAGAGATCAAATAAAAACAGGTCTTTCTACTTTTTGCTTTCCACTAAGCTGATAACATTTACACACTCACAAATACCTCTTAGGTGTATAGTCATATTTGCACAATTTTTTTTAAATTCTTTTTTAAATAAGGCATCTTGAAACCCTTCTAGACTTTCCACACACAGTTCTGGTTACTGTACATCTCTCTATGGAGAGTTTCACATATTCATACATTCACAAGCTTCTGACAGGTTCTGTAATTTCTTTACATCGTCCTAAACATCCTGCCACTGCTGGTCCTCGAGCAAGGCCCTGAACTGCGTTAAATTTTTGTATCTGATTAAATTAACACGAGTCCCTCTGGATAAGGGGGATCTGCTAAATGCCATAAATGTACATTTCATGTAGCTGGACCGTGACATGCTTTAGACAAACATTCTTGCTGTAAGGTACAGGACACACTTTTCCCTTAAATGAAGTTGGCTTGGGCTCTACTGCAATCATGACAGCAAAACAAGATAACTAATCTTTCTCGGCTTCTCAGAAAGAAAATCTGATGTCTTCGCGTAGTAAAGACACAATTAGTTTAAACTGACAGCATTCAGCATCAGATGTTCCTATCCAGAGCGACTTACATCCGAGCAGTTATGGGTTAAGGGCCTTGCTCAGGGGCCCAGCAGTGGTAGCTTGGTGGTGCTGGGTATCAAACCCCAGTCTTCTGATCAGCAGCCCAACACCTTAACCACTGAGCTACCACTTCCACTACAATTAGTTAGTTGTAAACAGGATCTCCTTACTGAAGGGGTTACAATACATTCAGTGTTCAAATGAACTGGAAGAAAAGTGCCTGGGATGGGTACAGTGAAACACACCATGAAAACGCGTTTAAACTCTCTAAATCAAGTTATTAATGAATAAATAATAAAACTATGACCGGTTGTGCGTGATATTAACGGCTGTGTTTAAGAAAACAGTTGTCTTGGGATTGAGTCTTACGACAGGCCTGCACTACCCGGATACGTCTGTTTACATAGTCGTACATATCAAACAGCATGCTAACCTTAGGCTAGCTAGTTTCATACGCTTCGTCCAAATCAGAAATTTCGTAACAAAAGTTTTTTTTGAGTACGAAAACCTGTGTGTGGATATGACAACGTCAAATGTGTTGTCGGTACGCATTTAGATAGATATAACTAACAGCTATTTGTCCGGCGTACATGTACCAAACTGCAGGTAATCCCAAACCGTTTATGAATACTTATACAAGTGTGCTAACAATAGTGTAGGACTAGGCTGAAACACTCTATGTAGCGAGTAAAGCCTTAAAAATTTTATTTCTTAAATTTCTATTTAAGACCCGGCCCCTAACCCACGTAGCTAAAGCTGCGCTAGCTAGCTAATTAGCTACATAGGTGGCCCTAGCATTAGCATTCTAAGAAAAATGAACTACTATATGACATTAATTGTGTTAACGTGACACTCGTATCTTCGGATAGATATGTCCTTGTAGACACCTATGCATAGCAGATTATTAAGTATTTTTTCTTTAATTCCAATCCAATTTGCTATTCAGTCAACCGGTCGGGCTAAAGACACAGCGCATAAAGATTTTCGGCCCGAAACATTTCCGTTTGTATACATACCGTATGCTCGTGCTCATCAGCCCGAACTGGCAACAGTAAACTTATAACAGGCAGTAACACCAGCGTTGCACACTTCCACCTGGACAATCCCATAATTTTCAAGGAAGAAAGTTCTCCAATCGTTTCGGGATATTAGCCCTTTTAAGCTATCCCACCGTCTGTCTTCCTGGTTCTGTGTCAGTGGCCGATGTCACGGTGGTGGATGCTAAACGGATATGTCGTAAAGTGTTTTTTGAGGAGTCACCGCACTTGGCGATGATTGGCTGAAAACTGTCACGTGGAGATTTTCAGCCAATGATGTGACATTGCGCTGAGCTTGCGTTGAGCTGTGAAACACGGCTGCAGCGCTGTTCCTCCACCTTCAGCCACGTCATCTGTGAGATAAAAACACGCAAACTGAAAGAACGGAAGTGGGAAGTATGTATTGGGGAAATATTATCGGCTTTATTCGATGTGCTTTCTCTATAACCTTCTTTATTTCGAAGTAATAATTTAATTCTTATCCAGCACGGCTATTTCTATTTATATATTATGGAATTAAACACAATTAAAGAAAAAATAAATCAATACTTACAATATAATTGATCTTTCTTTTACTACAAAAGTAATACTTTTCAAATACTACCATTTGATGCTTTGTCTTCTTTAATGTAATTTTTTATACATCTCATTATCATCAGTATTTATAAGTATCATCATCATCACCAACTTACAACACAAATTATATTTACATTATTATTTATACAAAAAGAAGTATAAATCATAGTCAGGTACTTTATTGTTTACTGTCCTTATACACATCATCATCATTAACATCAGGGTTCTTAAGGCTGTGGCTAGTTACATTAAGCGCATTTTATCTGTAAATTATTATTTACACAGAAGAAAAGAAGTGTAGTCAGGTACTTTAATGTTTATTTTTTGTATGCATAATCATTATCATAAGGGACATAGCTTTACTCTAAGTATAATAATAAACTCAATGAATAATTGTATAAAGTAGTAATCATATTATTGCAAGGCATAATTAATATATTCAGTTTTTTATTAAGCATGTTTCAAGATTACTCCTTTAAACAAAATAACATCTGATATCTAAAAAGTTATAATTCAGATGTGCTGTTTAATAGTCACCGATGTACAACAAACACCCTTATGAATGTATAAATGTGCAATCCATGATATGCCTAATGCATGTGGGTTATCTCTGAAATTTATAAATTGTGTGTGAGAGGAGGAGAGAGAAAGGTGTTGGTGTAGGTTTAACCTGGTCCCACCTTTAAAGCCTTTGGATTACTTAAGGGACTGCACAAACTCCCTGTAATAGAAATAGCGTTTATTGTTGTACCACATTATTAGTAAATTCATGAATCTGATTAAAAGTGATTATATTGTTATAAAAAGAAGCAAGTAATATTAGATTAGGCATTATATGAGAGAGAGAGAGAGAGAGAGAGAGAGAGAGAGAGAGAGAGAGAGAGAGAGAGAAAGAAAAAATGAGAGAGAGAGAGAGCTAATAAGAAAACTGTTATTTCTAGCTGTTATTATATAAACTAACCTATTTCATGGACAGCATTAAATTAAACAAAATTACTGTAATTTATCAATAAGCAAAAAAAATGTACTTCTTAGAAAATCAATGGGGTGTTTAGCAAGAACTAGACAAGTTTGCAGTGATAATCAATTTTTTCACCTTAGAAAATTTGGCAACCCAGGATCCCTGTACAGTCCATTATGAAGGTATCCGTGAGATCCATCGAATGCCACCATTCGTACTTTTTCTTCTGACTTCAGCACACTTCTAGCAGTGCTGTAAAACTACACAGGGAAATATGGCTTATGACTCATCACACTCAGAACACAAAATATATACACGTACTCGGATGATTTTTACATACTTCCTCAGCCATCCAGAAAGGAGCCAAAGGGTCATCTTTAGAATGAAGGATCATAAGAGGCGTCCTCATTTTTTTCAAGCTGGAGGAAAATTAAAAACATATCGTCATTTAGCATCTTATTAAGAAGTCTGGCATGTAATTTGAAGTCTACTGCATTTTCTTTTTCGGTTTTGCTTCGAATGTTGAAATATGTACATTCACTTACTTTTCAACACTGGATAGCACAATGTTACTTGTTTCAGTTGAGCTCGGCGAAAAGTAGTACTGTATGTATGGAAATCTCCAGTAATACTAAAAAAAATAAATAAAAATAATAATAATACTGCAATACAGTTGGCATGTTGTTTTAAACATTATGTCCGTAACCAAATATGTATGGATTATCACAAAATGCATTTTGGAACAGAATCAAAGTTCGTGCATTATAGTCTGTACATTGTTTAAGTCGCGGTAAAATGGAAAAGACCCCGACCATTACCAACCCAAATGAAAGGATTTGATTGTCCTTTTTGCATTTTTCCAGCTATAAAAGCACCTTCAAGTATCACTGCATCAGCGGGGTTTCCTGGAAAAAGAAAAGGATATGCACAATATACACTTTATACTAGAATACTAGAGATGTGTTTAGAGCTTTTAGTATTGAAATGTAAAATTAGCTTAAATATACCTTATAGTTAGTTTTGTAATTAATGTACTAGTTGGAATCACACAGTTGTCTAGAATGTCTATTTTGTTGTATAATTAGTTCATTCTTTCGCTGGAGCTGAGACCAATACACGACAATTCCCCTCAGCACAAAGCGAGCTACATAAAGACATTGTTTGCCAAGGTTGGTGTAAAACATTGTGTGTGTCCTGCACAGAGCCCTGACCTCAACCCCACTGAGAACACCTTTGAGATGAATTGGAACATTAACTGCACCCCAGTGCACTGCACTGTCTGATAAAGAATCTAATAAATCTAATCATACAGTATATCCCCATGTATCCCCCAGCACATTTTATAACAAGCAATATTCAAGAATTTAACAGAAACTAGGAAGATTTAGAACCCTTTAGCTGCTAAACAATAAACAAAAAAAATCTTCAAATCATCTACCGTACATATTTAAATTAGAAGCAAATCTTCACTTTCCTCTCTACTTTAAATAAGATATAACTGGATTATGTTGTCTTGCACCTGGGATAGGTGTGAAGAAATATTTTAATAAGTGATCTGTTCATCATTCAAAAAACTACAAGCCGACTTTTTTACATTATTGTTTGATATGTTCTTCCAGGTTTCTTGGATGAGCTTTGGCAAGTTTTATTAATTTATTCTTGGGGCTTCCCTGTGCCCATTGGTACTGCATACTTTATGTACCGGTAGGGAAATTTATCATTTAAAAATACATGCCAAAATAATATTTTTTACAACAGAATTGCTAAATATTTTAATGTAATATTTCTAACCTTGCTCTTGAAGCACTGCTGAAATGGCTGTTGACACTCTATTATACAAAATATAATACAAAATACAAAATATGTGACTATAA
>JAOUQX010000033.1:15247204-15257908 GCA_028566295.1 Liobagrus marginatus
GGGGGGCGGAACAAAAAATAATTGAGAAGCACTGTTTTAGAGCATGGTAGACAGTGTGGTTTATTATTTGTAAAAATGATATATAATAAACCAGTTTTTATATGATTAATGGTTCAAATTTTTTCTAAGATTGTTTTCTAAAGAATTATATGAAGATTCTTTAAGAGATTCCCAAAATAAATAAATAAAAGAACCATTTAGAGTGACCGGGACACAAAGGAACAAAAAAAAAAAAATAATAAAAATAAAAATAAAAAATAAAAAATAAAAGACCGCTTTGTTGATTAATGATCATTCGTAAACTGGAAAAAACATTTAGGAAGTGAACTTAGGAAGAATATCCCAAACTAACTTTTTAGTTGTAGTAGCATTTCATGTCACAAAACATAGGTAGGATGTAATGCATAAATATTAACAATCTATAGCAAAAGCACAAAAAGTTAAACCTATCCTTTATTTTGAATGACCATTGTTTCCTATATTTGCTATAGGATTGTGCTTATATTTTTCGGCCCCCAAACTGGGTGAAAAATGTATGAATTGCAGTCATGTTTATAATTATTCCGCTACGTTTTAAGGGGTTGAAAGTATAGTGAGTTTTTGGCTATTGGAACAAGAGAAATTTAGAGGTGTTTTGTCTCAGACCTATGGCAGATACGTACGGTCAGGTCCATATTATATGTAATAATTGTACATTTCTAAGTGTAATGAATGAAATTTTATTTTAAATTCAAAATTAATAATGGCTGCTTTATTTTGCAACCATTGTGGTAATTAATCTTTTAATTAATTAATTGACGATCTGAATGATTACTGACATTTAATTTTTTTTCAGATCGTATTTATCACATACACATATATGCAGTGATATGTTTTTATTCCGCATATCACAGCATGCGAATACGCTGGGGTCAGAGTGCAGCGTCAGCCAGAACGAACGGCGCCCCTGGAGCAAGTGAGGTTAAGGGCCTTGCTCCAGGACCCAATGATGGTAAGTTGCCTGGTGCGAGGCTTGAACCCTCGACCCTCTGATCACTGACCCAGAGCCTTATACCGTTGAGCCACCACCCCACTCTATAATATAGAAAGACAAAATTTTATAACAATTTATATAAATATAAAAAATTTGTAAAATGTATATGATATTTTGTACAAAGAACTTCAACTACTGCTTTTCACAAGCAGTAAGGCAAGACTGTGAACAAATCTGTTCCGTACCCCTATATATTAGTTCCTATATTTTCTCCAAGGCATTTGTACATATACGGTAGTGCACAATCTTACACATGCATGCTCATACACAAACACCGCAAAATTTTTTTTAAAAAGATTGACATGAGTGATGAGCCGTGTGAACCAGTGACAAAACTGAATGATTGACATTGAAGCAGTTGTTGCCAACACGTTACGCAAGCCCATATCCTTCAAGCATCAATTGATAAAGAGGATTAAGAACAAGCAGATGAATATACGGAGGGGGATTCTTTACACCTTAAGAGAAAACTTAGACGAACTTTGTGTCATCCGAAATATTTTCCAGTACTTTGCCTTAGGCGCAACCTGCAGCAGCTCACACACCGGCCACTTCTATTCAATGCCGATTAATGTATTTATGTAATAAATATGCGGTCAAGTATAACACGTTTGGGAAAGTGTTCCAACACCTCTTTTCCTTTTTAGATTGATTCTTAGAAATTCCTGCAAAATTTTCCCAGGTTGAGCAAAGCAAAGTAAAGCATTATTAACAAAACCTCACCCATCTGGCTGCAGCACAACATGATCTAAAACTGTCAATACACCATCATCATGCTGACAAAGCTTTAGAAACATACGAACATTATATTACATATTACAACTAAATAAGTATGCTACCTCTGTTGAGAATTCGGTCGAAGCTTTTTGTTAATCCTGTGCGGGAATGGAAAAGCCCAACACCAGCGGGTATAAATGGACTAATTACAGTTAAAGTGATAATAAAGAAATCTTTATTACACCTTGGAATAACAGGATATGAGCCATCAGCTTTCCCATGTGTCAACAAAGATGCCATCAAACCACAAGTCACACAGAGACACAAGCTGCAACCACATAAGACTCATATCAGAACAAAGGCAATATCATAATAATAATCATAATAATGGAAATGCATCTTAGTAATGTATGCCCGGTGAAGGACATCACTACATCGAATGGGAAGACGTCTACTGCACTTGTGACTATACCTTATTAATGATAGTTTTGTGGCAGCTATGCGATACATAAAAACATATAGCTACAGATCAAGCGCTTCATTTAATTGACAAAAAATGAAGAACAATTTTATCTGATTATCTGAAGGTCAATATTAAAATAAATTGGTTTGTTTACCAAATAGTTACGACAGCTATTAAAAATGTTCTATTCCCAAAGCTACCCTAAAGACGGCTGTCATCACAACTCTGCTTAAGCCTCTTTAGCTGTGTGTTTATTGGGAAATATTGCTTTCAATTGTTCAGTGGTGAAACTAGAGAAGCCAAATGACTTTACGTAACCCAAGCGTTCACAGACTTAATTCATAAATTCGGAGGGGTGAACGCTCATGCCAAGACATGAACAGGATTTTAAAAAGAATGAAACATTTACTGCTCTGCAGTTACTGATATCGGTCTCCTGGCCTTGTGTAAATATATAATAGAACACAGAACAACCTTAATGTGATAACAGAAAAATAGTAGACAGTGTGCGAGAAAAAAATGTTACTAAGTTAAAGAATATTTTTTATTCTTATAGAAAGATGAACATATCTTTCCCCCTGTGCAACTGATTGTGTTCGTACATTTTACTCAGAAATGTTATATACTGTAAATAAAATAATTGGTCTATATGAAAGTAATATAAACTACCATGGTGTGACCAGGCCTGATATGACTTTGGTTACGTTTAGGTTGGATAATCAGAACTCATGCTTTGAGGTCTGGATGTACCGACACACCTCATTTAGTCCAGATTGCAGTAGCCAGAGACTTTACTCCAACAGGATTATATGGCCAGTTCTCTATATCATATATCATAACTACATGACTACGGCTCCCAGTCAATCTCCCATTGATTATAAAATACTATTATTAAACTACTGTATTAAGCAAGGAATGGTCTTGCACCACTGTTTCTGTGCCAGTTCTTAAATTCAGGTATTATATATACTGACATGCGTATTTCAATTCAAAAGGTGCAGGTTCTTTGTCAGTACCGCAAATAATGAATTCTACAGCAGGGATTGACGCTCAGACACAGGGTTACTGTTTATATTTTGCCTGAAGTCATATTTGCTTAGTCAAGTATTCTGCGAAGTTTTTTCTTTCTCATAATATGCAGTAGGTCACATGAGGGCATTTTATACTTATACTGTATATCTATACAGAATTATAATGATTTTTAATTTTACTACTTAATTCTTGATATTATCAGTACAATATAGAATACAATTTTCAGACTTACTGGCGCATTTCATAAAATTGGTAAGACTTACGTGTTAAAGAAAACTTTTTCATTGGAAATATTGTTGTAAAGAAATGTTTGTTAGGGCCTAGGAGATGTTTTGGGAAAGGGCATTTTGATATGTGGGCAGTTGGGTCTGAATCTTGGAGGAACGCCTGTGTATTTCACATAAATGATGCTTTGATACAAACAATTCCTCCTTTTCAAATGTGTCTACTCGCATCTATAAAACGAACAATCTCTCAATACACCTAAAATGCAACATTGTACTCACAGTACACAAATTGTCCCACATGAAATGCTGTTATCATATAAAATGATAATGAATGATGACTTGTAGCATATGTACATACTGTATCTATTTTTTTTTTATAGATGCAGTTACAGTATAAACACTGTGGTGGTGGTGGTGGCTCAATGGTAAGGCTCTGGGTCAGTGATCAGAGGGTCGGGGTTAAGCCTTGCACCAGGCAAGCTACCATCATTGGGTCCTTGGGTAAGGACAAGGCCCTTAACCCCACTTGCTCCAGTGGTGCCGCACATTTTGGCTGACCCTGCACTCTGACCCCAGCGTTCAAATTTGTATGCTGGGATATGCGTAATAAAAACATTTCAATGCATGTACTGTATGTGTATGTGATAAATACGATCTGAATTTGAACACTCACCACTGATGACTTTCAGCACATGTTGGATTCACTAGAATGGCCTGTTCTCCAACTTGCTTCCCTGCAAGAAAAAAATAAAGGATTGCTTAGATTATAATTACTCATAAAAATAAAATAAAATAAAAAAATAAACACTCAAATTGAATTCTGTCTTAAGATATCACAAAGTATCACAAAGATATCATAAAGTTACATCTAAATACATAATATAAATACTGGTTTAAGTATTCAGTTAAAATGAAGGTTAGTTTAATTACATCAATGTATTTTATAGATATTAGTGATGAACTTTTAGACTTTTTTAAACTAAAGTAACTTCACAGTCAATGGACACATTTACTCGGATCCCATTTCACCAATCATGTACAATATGATTCAGATTTAAAATAAATGCATCTTGAAATCTTCAAATATACAGTGCAAATGAAAAATAAATGACCTGTTTCAGCACATCTTTTCTTCTCTTGTAGGTCTTCAGCCAGATCATGAGCATCAGCATAGGCTCTGGTTAACCGCCATAGATATTGCCACTTGTCTTCATACTGTTTTAGAGAAGAACTTAAGCTGACTTGACAATTACGACAACCATATTATATCATATGAATGACCTCATCGTTAACCAAGCACTTGTAATCGAAGGCTACATGTAGTGTGGTAAGTGGTAGCGCAGTGGTTAAGGCGTTGGACATCTAATCGGAAGATTATGTTTTTAATTCCCAGCATTACCAATCTGCCACCGCTTTTGGTGCATGACAAGGCCTGCTCAGTTGGATAAATAAAGATAAATGTGCGTCGCTCTAGATATGAACATAGATGCTTAACAATAGATGCGTAAACCCCCAACTGCTCAGATAGATAAAAAATGTTAATAAATGTAAATCGCTCTGAGCTATAGTGTATATTTTGACATAATTGGATACACACTGCCAAAACAAAAGTATGGGACATGCAGTTACATGTATAAATATTTTAGTTTACCCACAAAATATAATTTATATTAATATATTATTAATAATAATATATATATATTTATAAAATAAATAAGGATAAAGCCTAAATCTTTGTGTTTAAAGACATGCTTGTTGGGCTCGCTAAAATTATAATGGGACTTTAAATGAGTGCTCTACAAAAGGAAAGTGTGTGTGCTAGGCGAAGATGTTAATTCAAAGTACTTTAACACTATATATACACATATATATATATACATATATATATATACACATACACAGCTGCACACACAACAAAATCTGTTCAACTGGTTATTCCTAGATGAATATAATTTAGCACAAATCCAGTTCAATAGATTTTCACTAGACTCTACCGTTACTGTATTTTTTTTTTCATGTCTGGGCAAACATTCCCACGCTTGATAAACCACTGCGATATTTCATTTGGTCTTCAACCATAGTAGCCCTTCTACAAAGACATCTACAAATAATTGCTGAGTTGTATAGACAGTTAACAAAAGCATGGGCCAAAAATAAACAGAAACATTTTTATGCCACTTATGGCATACTTACCTGAGCAAATTAGCATTGTTATAAAGGTGAGGGGGTAACATAACCAAGAATTGGAGAATAAATTACACACGAGATATTATTAAAATACATGAGTATTGGTGAGATCTACCTCTTCTTTCTTCTCCAGCAGAGCATACAAGCCTTCTTTCTTTTCAACTCCATTACAGTCATGCAACCCATCCACTCTCTGTAGCAGAATTGTAAGCTCATCTGGCGGCTGGACAATTTTGCAATCCTCTTCGCTCTCATATTCATCTTCAGTATCGGTCAGTGCTGTGATATATCTATAAAAAAAATAAAATAAAAAATAATCATCACAAGAAAGAAATAGGTCTTAATTTAGATCAATAAAGCAAGCTGGGTTTAAGGTCAACAGGCTATATGAAGTGGCTAATGGATTTCTTTACATGACATGCCTGATGCAGAGAAGGAGCAGCGTTGTAATCTACATTCCATGAACAACCTTTAATTTCCTCTTTCGGCCTAAAAGAAGTGTGAAGATAAAAATCGGAACATTTGATTAACGTCAAACTTAATTCACCTTTAAATGTTTTACGTCATCATAGTGCACTTTGCACTTAATGTTTATATTGCTGTGTGGCAATAGCTGGCAGTCGGTCACATTTATTGCTTTTAGCTACAACCAACTTTTATAGGCTTGCAATTAGAAAAAGTACAAACATAATTCCTAACTTTATTTGTTTCAGCAGAAAATATGCTGCATGAGCCAACATGGTGAAACCCAAACAGTGTAAAGCTTCAACTGGCTAAAACACTGGTACATTCTGTCTTATGCGAGTGCTCGTCACAACATACAGTGTGTGCGAGTAATCAAAAACCTGTTAATTATTGTTTTTCACAATAAAAGTCAAACAGCTACATACCAAGACTGATTCATGCTCAACGTTTAACATGCAAATAGCCATAAGGTTCATTTCAACATAAAAGTATAGTGGTTAATAGTTTATAGCTGTCAGCTGTCTTAAAAAGACTTGCATGTTACAACGGATATTTACAGGCTTTTCAGCAAAAAAGAGACATGTTTATTACAGACACTGTGAGGCATCTAATGCCCGCATTAATTTGAACAGCTTTAAAAAAAAAAAAAGCAAGGTGTAAAAAGCAGCATTAATAACAGACTCGGGTACCAATGAAAGACTGAAACAAGGAAAAGTTAAAACATGAAAGAGATCCATTAGACTTTGGCAGGGGCAATGTGTGTCAACGGTATTTCTATAGGGAGGGATGTGTCAGAGCGGGCCGTGCAAACAGAGGCGCCTCCAGAAACATACACAACAGCACATATTAAAAGTCATTGCTATGAGCAGGGAAGAGCGTAAATGCAGTTATGTGGTGGTTTCTTCTGCCTTTTTTGGATTTTCTGACATGTTCAATTGAAGAATCATACCCATTCATCTTGTCTTGCTTGTTGAAGACCACCAGCATTCTTTTTTCCAATTAGAGACACATTTATAAATGTGGAAATCTACTCTTCGGTACAAAAAGGACAGAATTTCACCCTCATTTGCTTAATGAAAACGGCAAACAATCTACCCTATAAATATAACGACGATAAATAGCCACATATTCATAACTGAGGCATTCACAAGTCATAAATAAGTAATTCATCATGGCCAAAAGTAAACATTGGTCCACAGGAGGGTGTAAATGAATGCTGAAAGGAGGTCTACTGTGCCAAAACTAGGAAAAGAGTTTCAGCAGCACTGCTTCTGAGGTCAGAGGCTTTTCCGTCACTTAGCACGTACTTAAACAGCGTTCGAGGGCTCCAGTATTCACGGCAGAGTTTGGGAAGCGACCATGAAAAGGGTCTGTTGTGCTTTGACTTTATTTACCAATTCAAATTTCCACCAGTTGACTCATTCTTTAGCGAAGCCTGTTTTGCCCTTTTCATCTCCGTATTGTTGCTTGTTCTCCCAAACACCGAGAGATCGGCACATTCCTGCTTCGCAACACATGATATGCTACAAGTTAAACAATAAAAAAAAAAAAAAAAACTTTCTGTTCATCGTCCTGTGGTGTTTTCAGAGGTCGGCAGAGCGTTAATGATAAATCGTTTCAAGTGTTCTGATAACATATAAATCAAGCACAAACTGTTTTCATATGACTGATCTTTGTTGAGCTTTAATATCTTCAGAGGACGATGAAAGAGTGCCATAATCATGCTGAAATGAATGAATATTAGCACACTAAATACAGCGGACATTTCTCTTCAAATTTCCCCATTACCCATAATTTATATGATTTGACCTGTACATAGATTTACATTTTTGTACTTTGGGCATGTCGCTCTGGATACAGCCTCCTAAATGCTGTACATGTACATTTCTGTGCAAGACGTTAAGTGACCTAAAAAACGTTTCTCTGAACATTTATCTTTACTGCATTAGTTCAAATTTCTACATCAACTTTTCAAAATAATGTAATGTTACAAATGACTGCTATTAATTAACATTACATTAAAAAAAAAGATTTTTCAAACAGTTTTTGTTCGTGTCCCTTAGTGTTATGAACACCAATGTGATCGATATATCTAAAAAAAATAGAAATTAGTCGCATATAGTTAAATATATAATCATTTTTCCACTTAGGTCCAGTTAGCTGGCTAGTGACCTGAGTCTCAGCAATTGAAAAAAACATTATATATTATACTTAACCAAATCAGAAGGCAAAAAAAGTCAGTTAAACCAACACAGATTTTTGGAATTCAGAAATATATGGTCACTTAGAGTTCTTTGCCTCCTAAAGCACGTTTAGGAGGACTACTAGCAAAATTAAACTGAGGCATACTCCACGCTTTAAATATGCATGGCACAGAC
The DNA here is from genome assembly GCA_028566295.1 of Liobagrus marginatus. NCBI lineage: Eukaryota > Metazoa > Chordata > Actinopteri > Siluriformes > Amblycipitidae > Liobagrus > Liobagrus marginatus. The sequence goes on from JAOUQX010000033.1 coordinate 15,255,707, forward strand.
AATCACTGACCTAACCGCCTTTCAGGGGTAACAGATCGACAAGCCAATCGGCTTCAATATATCCTGTGAGCCGTTTCCATCCCAACCGTTTTTGGACCTGCATGAATTCAGGTGATCTCATTCATGTCAACCCCCTGAAGAATGTAGACAATGGCTCAGTGTGCCTAGATACGTATAAACAGTCTCTGTGCCTCCAGAACACTACTCTACTCCATTCAGCCGTAATGTCGTGCAATCACTCACTACCAAAAAGCAAAATAACTTTGCTATAAAAAAACAGCTTGTGCAATGCCCCATCTCTCAATGTTTCTGCCCACACTTCTCATTATTTTCCCCAGCGTCTTTACGATCTACCCTGGTATTGAACAGATGCCACTTGTTGAATGCTATATTGCATGAGTAAGACAACATGGATGGCAATGCATTTAGTCAAGTGGCAGATGTAACAATCGCTTCATTTTTTCTGCCCTTAAATCCCTTTACATCATCTGATTGTTCCTGCATGTCACTCTTACTGCCTGTAAAACAACATACACGCATCACTAACTTACAGATGAAGGCAAAAAATAAAATAAAAGGTCTCTGACAGCGCAGAAAGAAAACAAGAAGAACGCCATTAACCTAAGAACAAGCTAAAACAAACAAACCATTTCCTAGCTAATAACAGTTTCCAGTTCTTCCACCTTTCTCTTATACATAAGAGACTCCTGCATGTACAGCAGCTAAGACTCTCCTTGTAGTGACAGGTACAATAAAAGAAAGCAGACAAGGTTCTGATGTATGGTGGGTGGCCAAGTTAAAAGGGGATTACGAAATGTAATCACATTGCGCAGATGTAAAAAGGAAGCATCAATATAAACACTGGCGACAGGGATGGAGGGAGGCGAAACTAATGGCAATCAGTTATTTACTGAACCCATAAATCATCCTGTCAGTTGCTGGGTGAACAAAACATATTTTCAACCATAAGGATTAGTCCTGTTTAAAATTACGTTACATGCTATCAAAAGAATGACTCCTATACGACAAAATAAATAGTATAATAATGCCAGGCTAATCGGATTCACAATTCAGTTTACGATCAAATGTATACCCTTCGAAAAGTTTCATTAGTACATATTCACACTACACGGTATAAGCAAACGAAAGGTATTTTTCCCTTTGAAGTGCCCTGAATGATATAACAAGTCTGGGCCTATATAAACAATATTCCTAAAATCAACACCTCTTAGGAAAAATTTGTTCAAATGTGGTAGTTAAAATGTCCCTAAGCAACAAAAGACAGCTATGACGTGTGTGCTCGGCACAGTCAAAAGGATTACAAGTTTGTACATGGTGTGGTAAATACAAGGTTCTGACGGCTTGTCAGCCCCCTGCAGTCACTGGCAGGTCTGCACGCTCGCAGGAACACAAGGGGTAGGAAGATCAGCTGTAAACAATGAAACGGTGAAGTAATAAAAAGTCTCTGATTAGCATGAGCTGAGCCAAACACTGTGCTGCTGCTGTACCATGACATGTTTCCTATTCACGAGGGTTATTTAAATGAGCAATAAAACACAATGTAAACACACAATGAGTGCTGGAATAGAAAAGATAGGCCAAAAAAGACACAACATAAAATACAAAACAAAACGCGCGTTTTATACTTCTGACGTCACAGAAATTGGAAAACATTAACATATGCTTATTTTTTAGTTTTTTATAAAATCATATTTTATCATAAAATATACATCATACAATTTAAAAAGAAGCAGTTTAGAGTGGTTAGAATGGAGGACTAGTGCTGGGAAAGCTAAATCCCAGGACTGCCAAGTTGCTACTCTTACTGCCATAACCCACAAATGGGATAAATGCAAGTTCCCTAGACCAAACAAAGCTGCCAACCAAATACGGTAAATGTATCCTCACATATTTAGAAGAAACAGCAAAGCTGTCGTTCTGAAGCCCTTCTTACGTCAGAATACTTAAAGTTACCGCTTTACCTCGGCCTGTGCCAACGTGCTGACACTGGCGCTTCATTAAAAAAAATAAAATCTAAATAAACAGTATATAAAACATTGTGCTCGTTCATTTCTGTAAATGTGAAGTGTTTACCATAAACTAATCAAACAATAATGCACTAAAACAGGGGTGGGCAAACTTTTTGGCTCAGGGGCCACATTGACTTAAAAATTTTGACACACGGGCCGGATCAGCACCAGA
>JAOUQX010000033.1:15293541-15304631 GCA_028566295.1 Liobagrus marginatus
TCTATCTATCTATCTATCTATCTATCTATCTATCTATCTATCTATCTATCTATCTATCTATCTATCTATCTACTTATTACCAGTATTACTAGATAGGACATGGCAACATCATGCATAGGAAGACTACATAGATAATAAATAAAGCTATTTAGTAATCTTTATTTAAAATATATATTTAATCTACTTTTTTCTCTATTTATCAAATTATATATTCATTTTACAAGTGAACCTACATTTTAAAACATAAGACTAAAGTCATCAGTGAATAATTGCACTATAGCGCCATCTACTGCACCTTAAAAAATACAACAGAAGTATACATACAAGATACTGTAGATAGCTTATTAAAACATCGTATTGCCTTATCATCATATTTTTATATCATTTATTTACCAATATTGTTTAATAAGATACCCTATCCACTGTGTTATTTATGGTAATTATAAATACAGGTAATGCAGACTATAGTGGAATACTGGGGTTATACAAACAGTAATTGGAAGGTTATACGTTATGTGGAATGCATTATAACATTTATGCACTTTAAATGTTCTAATAATATTTATTACAGATATTTCATATCAATTTTCATAGTCGAAACACCTCCTTACCTCCTCGTACTCAGACACCGTTTGAATATTGTTGCGAGTTAATAAACCTTACTGATTTTCCCCCTTGCTGATTGTCTTTGTTAGAGTTAAACTAAGAGTCTTTGTGGTATTAATTGTGATCTGGTTGCCTGAGGCCCGGTACATGGCCTGCATTACAAAGATATGGATGAATAAATCTGCTACTGGGTGAATCTGCCAAACATAGTCATACACAATACAGAAATAATGGTACGGTACACACACGTATGTATAATATCATATGTTAAATATAGTAAATCTCTGAGGCCATTGATTTAGAGCGTGTAACAACAGCAGCTTCACATCTGGTTCCACATCTGGTCCTGTTTAAATACATTAGACGGATTTTTCCTAATTAGCCGCTCTGGTGTTTGGAAAAAGGTGTAAAAAAACACAAAACTATATGTTTCATAGGTATTTATGGTTTAATTTAAGGAGGGGTAAAGAACAAAAGGCATTATTATTATTAGAGATGTGAAAACTACTGCTAATTGGTTAAATATTTAGCTTGTAAATAGTATATATATACTGTATATATTAATAGTTGTTGTTGAGTTTATTGGTCACATGCACATCATACAATGAAATTCTTTGATTCCGCCTATCCCAGCATACAAATTTGAACGCTGGGGTCAGAGTACGGGGCCAACCAGAACGAACGGCGCCCCTGGAGCAGGTGAGGTTAAGGGTCTTGCTCAAGGACCCAATGACGGCAGCATGTCTGGAGCGGGCCTCGAACCCCCGATCCTCGACGCAGAGCCTTACCCACTGAGCCACCATCACCCTGATAGTATAGTATAGTATACTGCTTCCTATTATACAAAAAAAAATCAATTACTTTTTTAATGCCCCAAAGCACTTAATGTTCTTTGGCATTGAAAGGTGTGTGAGTAAAAGTGTAAAGGAATATATCTATTATTATATATATCTATATCTATTATTTATATCTATATTCTATTATCTATTATATCTATATATACGTATATATACATACACATACAGCACACACATACACACACGTACACATACACACACGTACACACACACGTACACACGTACACACACACACACACACACACACACACACACACACGTACACACACAACTAATAAATATTTCAGCAGAGGAACTCGGACTGTTCTGATCACAACACAGAGTCAGGGCAGACTGAAACACACCTGCTTTCTGTAACAAACACTGCAACACTGAGAATGTTACAAAATACATTATAATAAGACAGTGTATAAAAGTTCAGTGTAAAAAAAAAATACAGTGTTTCTGCAGTAAGGACACTTAAGGTCAGAAAAAAGGTTTCTTATGCATGCTTTCAATTCTTTATGATCGCGCCCTGTTACAGAATCATCTCATTGGAAGGGAAAGCAAATCAGGAAGAAATTACCAACATGAAACAAAAGGCATGAAATGCCAAAACTGAAGCGATGTGGAGTACTAAGTTGGTGTCTTAATAGCCATATAAATAAAAGACAGAAAATAGATTTGGGGAAAGCAGCTTTTAATATCTTATTATTAATATTTATTATCTTAATATTATTAATATAAAGTGAAAGCATGTAAAAGCATCTCTAAAGATACACAAGTTCAAACAGAGCATTGTAACATCGTGTTAAAGTTTTAGTTCTTACCCCCTGCGTGACCTCCTGCCTGAAACTTTGTAAATGTACCCATGAAAACTTTATATCCCTCCATTACAGTTAATTGAGCAGCCTGAACCTAAACTGACTCCTACTTCCTTGTTGCTTTGCACATCTTTCATTATGGCATTGAATTATTTAATGAGTGTTCAATCAGTAATATGTCATTTAATGCTAAAGGCTTCCAACGTTGTCGACCCTGTGGTATTAGACTGATAGGACCGGAATAACACATGATAGTAGTTGAAGGTATTTACTGGACAAGAAAGGAAAATGTTTGTTTACAACATGCATTGAATCCATAAGTGATACTTTGCTGATATGTGTGTATACGTAGAAACACCAACATTTCCTTCAATGGAATTGAGAGACCCCAAAACACTGTTGTGACATGACAATGCCTTGCGCATGAAACCCTTGAATACCATGAAGAACATAGGTTATGGTTGGAGTGAAAGATCATAAAGTGTTAAGCACAGAACCCTGACCTCAACCGCACTGAACTCATTTAGGATGAACTGGAACACAGACTGCTCTCCGGAACTCCTGATAAAACATCAGTGCAGGAACACACTGAAACTACGGTACTATAGATGTACAAAAAACTAACTCCCACAATCACACCCAAGATGTAGTGAAAAGATGTCCCAGAGAAGTGGAGCCTGTTATAACGGCAAAAGAAGAAACAAACCTGGAAAAGCAGTCTGTCTGTCTGTCTCTCTCTCTGTCTGCATGTATGTCTGTCAGTTTGTCTCTCTGTCTGTCTGTCTGCCTGCCTGTCTCTCTGTCTGCCTGTATGTCTGTCTGCCTGTCCATTTCTCTGTCCGTCTGTCCATTTCTCTCCCAAGCAGGCTGTAGGCCAAGCAGGTAAACGCCTCTGTCAAACACACAGTTGTGTTGGGACACTCTGACTGAAAGCACAAAGCACTCTATCATAATGACTATGAATTTATTTTAATGACTCCATAATTATATGTTTTAAGTGTTTTAGATGTTAACTCATAGGGTTCGATATCTGATCGGTAATCCGTGTATGAGAAACATAAGTACTAATGTTTCCCATGGTGAGTAAATCCTGAATTATCACTAAGATGTAAAACTATAAGAACAATATAATGTGTTATATAACAGTAAACTGATGGTGTGTGCATCAGAATAAATATAATTTATTCCTATTTTTAATTGTTTTTACTGGATTTTATCTTATAAATGTCATGACAAATTATTTTCTTACTTTTTCATTCATTTGATGTTTGTATGTATCAATGTGATTCCTTAAGGTGTGTATTCTCTGTGAATTCAGTACATTTGAGAAAAGCCAGTAATGACCTTCCACTGGTCAGTTTTACGTACATTTGAGAAAGTTTCTCAAATGTTATAAAATGTTTCAGAGCACGCATCATTTTCTGGGCACATTTTCAGCAAATATTTTCCCACCCAAGTGTTTTTTGATTATTTTTTACTTAACATTTTATTCTGGATAGTGAATTGTAAATAAAGATATGAGGTTATAGGCTCCAGTGTCCCTGCGGCCCTATAAAGGATAAGCGGTGGGTGGATTGATTGGATGGATGAGTGGATTGGATGGAAATTAAGCTATGAGACCATTGTTCTTAGTCTGGCACAGACACAGACAGCACTTTCTGTCCTTATTGGGTGACTGTTTGTCTCACAGTGTACATACGCACTGCACAATATCACATGATGTTTGGGAGGAAGATGAGCAACTTTCACAGACAATTCTGAAGGACTGCGTGTACAGAACATTGTGACCTGAGAGGAAAAGCCTAATGCGATGATGCAGTGACCCTATCAATAAAATGTAACCGTACCAGTGTGATTTTTTTCGTATTTGCTATTCGTATAAAAATAATGATGATCATGATGATGATTATTATTATTAGTAGTAGTAATAAGAAAAGAATAATAATGATGATGGTTGTTATTATTATTAGTAGTAGTAGTATTGTTATTATTAGTATTCGTATAAAAATAATGATGATGATGAGTAGTAATAATAATAAATAATGATAAGATGATCATGATCATGATGATAAGTAGTAATAATAATGATGATTGTTATTATTATTAGTAGTATTGTTATTAATAGTATTCATATTATTATTATTATTATTATTATTATTGTTATTATTATTATTTAAAACACCTTCATTTGATTGTGTGAGAGTTTATATTTAACGCTGAATGAAAATATAAAGTGCTACACTGTAAAATAAAATAAAATCATTTTATTATGAAATGCTATTCATTATGGCAAGACTCTGTAACTAAAGCCCTCGCGGGCATCAACAATTCATCTAGCGCGCGCGCTGGTTATAGTGAGCTGTGCAGCCCGAGGACGCATTGACAGCGATGATGGACATCCGCTCGAGGAGTCCAACGCGTTCTCTCTGCTCGGTATCTCTGAAGCGCAACGATTCCATCAGGGTCAGAATGTCAGGTGCTAAATGTCCTCTGCAATGACTCCTCTGAACGACACCGGGACTCGGATGCACGAGGACACCTTGCTGTTTCCAGTCGGGACTTACAAACTTCTCGCCGTCACCATCGGAACCGTCGGCGTTCTGTGTTTCTGCAACAATCTGCTCGTCCTCGCACTTTACTACAAGTTTAAGAGGCTGCAGACGCCGACCGATTTACTGCTGGTGAACATCAGTGTGAGCGACCTGCTCGTGTCGGTGTTCGGGACCAATTTCACTTTTGTCTCGTGCTTGGAGCGAAGATGGGTGTGGGACACCACCACGTGTGTGTTAGACGGATTCAGCAACAGTCTGTTCGGTTAGTCATCATCGAAAATATGATTTTCTTTATAAAAAATAAAAATAAAAAAAATTCTACTTTTTTTTTTTTTTTTAAGTTTTGTTTACTATTAGATGATACAACGAGATAATTGAATGTACCAACTTTCCAAATGAAAGTGTGTCTGGAATATACCCACATTCCAGTTTCATACACACTGCAAAAAAAAAATGATGCTAAACTGTATTTCTCGCAGGATGGTACTCTCTTTCATCTGGAAATGTGGATATCTTTTATACTTAAAGAGGGTCAGGTTTATAACGTAGCCATTTAATGGTATAGCTTTAAACTAAAATAAACAAGGTATATACAATGGACACAAACTTACTAACCCAGCAAAAAATAAATAAAATGTAGCTCGGTACATTATTTTCTAAGTATGTACTGAGCAGGTGCAATTTCCATATGTTCAGTGATTGAAACCTATTTTTATGGCGACCATACTACCACTGCTGAGCAAGATTTAATCAACCCAGACATGATGGCGTGTCTAGGCATAGGCAAACTAGGCGGTTGCCTAATGGCCCTACTGAAAACATTATTCTTCTTCGTTATTTTGCTATTTTGACATATTATGTATGATTTTGGCAATTATCCGATTAGTCCCCTTGGTGATAGGGAGAGACAATAGTAATCTTGTCTCAGGTCCCAAAAAGTCTAGGAACTGCCCTGTCCATGGTCCTTAATTTGATCCCGCACTTAAATTACAATCTGTTCTACTGTCCTGTCCACTGTTCCCGATATATGCTCCAGATTGACCATAACCCAGACCAACATTAAATAGCCACATCATTCTTATTAAGCAAGTCTGTGTGATACAAAGCCTAGCACAACTCTACTAGTTTACATTTATAAAATTTTAGCCTTAAATATACGATCATGGCCAGCTGCCATTCATATTGACCAATTCTAAATAATCAGCACTATAGCATGGATACAAAAGGTGTACATGCCCCTTTTTAAAATGGCAGGTTTATTTTTAAATGATTTTTATTTTTGATTTATGGGGAATAAATGGAAAAACATAATACTTAGAATAATCTGGTGACATAAGTCTGCACACCCTTAATATAATACTTTGTTGAAGCACCTTTTGAATTAATAACACTACTGTATTCCGTTATGTTGGCTAAGAGTCTTGGACTTATCATCTGAATTTAAAATCTAAAATTTAAAAAGTGGGAATCGCCAATGCACAGCTTGCTTCAGGTCAACACACAGGTTTTCGGGTTATGGGGTCGTAAATTGGCGCTAATCATAAGTCAACCTTGACAAAAGCCTGGCTTTCCATCGTTAAAGATGCTATCTTTAGCCATGATATTAACTCCATCATGAACCTGAGTGATTGTGCCAATGCATTTCTCAGATTGTTCTTTGAATAAACTGTAGTTTAAATAAATGATCAATCTAAGTACTTACCTATTTACTTGTCCATGTGTATTAACCTTTACTCCAACTATCCAATGGAGTCCTGAAAAGCTTTAGCGATTGTAAGAGGGGAATATCCACATAGCTTTAGAAGGCTGGTTTGCATGGCCATAGTAATTCATGCTGTCCTCAGATGTCAACAGGTTTCCACTCTGATGCACATTATCTTTCTTCCTGAACCCATTAAGACCTTTCTTTGTCATACCAGGAATTGTATCCATCATGACACTATGTGTCCTGGCATATGAACGCTATATTCGAGTTGTGCATGCCAAGGTCATAGACTTCGCCTGGGCCTGGAGAGCCATCATCCACATCTGGCTCTACTCCCTTGCGTGGACTGGTGCTCCTCTGCTGGGATGGAACAGGTACACTCTGGAAATTCACCAATTGGGCTGCTCTTTGGACTGGGCCTCTAAAGACCCCAACGATGCCTCCTTCATCTTTTTCTTCCTTCTTGCCTGCTTCTTCATTCCTGTGGGGATCATGGTCTACTGCTATGGAAATATTTTGTACACAGTGCACATGGTAAGAAAAACAAGAACCTGTATTTGACACAATGTTGGATTGCTCCATTAATTTACCGGTATTCCTAAAACATGATTGCTCAATCTATTTATGTGAATTAAAATTGTACTGTATTATCCTTCTTAGACCCAAGCTTTGATTTCGCCTGCATTTTATGCCTACGTACAGGTATGTGGACACCAGGTTGTAGGAGGTTAAAGTTTTTCTTTTCTTTCCGTAGTTGCGCTCCATTGAGGATCTACAGACCGTGCAAATCACCAAGTTCCTGCGCTTTGAGAAGAGGTTGGCTGTTATGTTCCTGATGATGATTTCCTGTTATCTGACATGCTGGACACCCTATGTTGTTGTCTCCATGCTGGTAGCTTTCGGCAGGCACAATGTCATCTCGCCCACTGTTGCCATCATCGCCTCATTCTTTGCCAAGTCCAGCACAGCTTACAACCCAATAATATACGGCTTCATGAGCAGGAAGGTAAAGAAAATTAAGCCATGGACATTGTGGATCGACATTAATATATCATGATTATACATAGAAGAGAGTTTTCATGCATCTCATTGATATGTCTCATTATTCCTTTGCATGTGTGTATATTCTTTACTAGTTTCGCCGTTGCATGTTGCAACTGCTGTGCTTCCGCCTGTCCCACATACAGTGCGGCATTAGGGATCACCCCTTGACCTGCACCAGCCAACCATTACGCCCCATTGTGATGTCACAGAGGCGCAATGACCGGCCTAAGAAAAGGGTGACTTTCAACTCCTCTTCTATTGTTTTCATCATTGCCAGCAATGACACAGACCCACTGGACATACGCTACAAATGTAAAGCGTCATCAAAGACCAATATGATTCAAGTCCGACCCCTTTGATCCCATCACCAGTACCACAACGTATTAAAATGGCGAGACCATTTCTTCCGATTTTGCTATGCACTGAAGACATTTGGGATTAAGCTTAAAAGATGAATGAGACGTTCAATTTGATGTTATATTTCCTGATTCACATGCAGTGTTAAACAACATGGCACTTATTTTATATAATGTGTATTTTATCTTTGAATCAGAAAAAAAGCACATTTATACTACATTCAACCTGCACAACCAATAGCATTTACATATATATATGTAAACTTGTTTAACCTTCCATTTAGCTGGATTCTCATTTCACTGATGTTAAGTCATGCACAGACACCATAACGTGACATTCCATTAATAAATTACTATTAACAAATTACTAAATTGAACAAAACATATTTTGAAAGGAAACTCATTATATGTTTGTATTGTGCACTCATAGATGGGAATGTGGGGGCTCAATGATAAGGCTCTGGGTCAGTGATCATTGGGTCCTTGAGCAAGGCCCTTAACCTCAGTTGCTCCAGGGGTGCCGTTAGTTCTGGCTGACCCTGCGCTCTGACCCCAGCTTCATAGTAAGCTGGGATATGCGAAAACTACTGGTTCTCGTTGCATTGAACTTGTACATGTGTAATGACAATAAAGTTGAATCTAATCTAATTTCATACATGACATGTGTGGAGGTGTAGGGCCATACATATCAAACCATAATGAATCTAATTTATACTTTACAAGGAAGAGCAATAAGGGTTATAAATCAAGTTGATTATTACAAACCAACAAATAAATTGTATGCGTTAAAATTTGTTGATTTACTTAGTTTCTAGACTGCACAGATAATGTATAACGTATGTAATAATTTGATGACAAATTGGATTCGGAGCCTGTTCAAAATAAGAGAAAGTCAGTTTAAACTAAGAGGAAAATATATGTTTACAAAATCAAGGATAAGAATTTATGATAAAAATAGATGTATATCTGTTAAAGTGGTAGACGTATGGAATAATTCTGAAAAGGAATTAAAACTGTAGTTATCCCCACATACTGTATATAATTTGTGTATGTAAAACTTAATGTATTGTATTACTATATAGTGGTTGTGTATGTATTTTTTTGGAAAATGTCTTATTAAACTTATTTATCTTATATTAATCAAATTCGGTGGAAAAGCGACTCATTTGATTTGATAAGTATGTATAAAGGGAAGGAATAACAAAGGATTCAGCCTACACCTTTTCCAGTTATTATGTGCAATTTTGCGTGTGATGGGAAATTGTCTATAAGGACCAAAATAAAATTTTGATGTTATGTTATATTATGTTAAATAAACCTAAAATCTACAGAAGCCTAAGAAGAAATTGAAATGATAAATGATAAATTTGGTTTTTAAACCAAATAAATGCCTAGAAATGGCCTACCTCTGGTTATGTTCTTCCAAGCAGTTCCATGTATCTGCTCCAGCAAAACAAATACCCGAGTAGATACACGTCGGTAACACAGAGGCCCACATCCACACCGCAATACAACACCAAGATTATGTAGAATGTATTCTGAAAATTAGCTTGATGATCAATAAACAGTTAACTATTGAAACACAATTGATACCTACAGTTGGTTCCAGATACAGCACAAACAGATCAACAATGTGGTCAACAAGTCGACTGAGGAGACTGCAGCATGCTTAACTGTTAGAATGGCTATGCACGAGTACATGATCAGCCAGAGATTTCATGTGTTTCATAGCTACCGCATAAGACGAGAGCAATTCAGAACAAGCACACTATAATCCTATAGATATCAGGAAATGTATTATAAATCTATCATTAAAAAATCAATTATGAAAGCTGCTATGGATAAGGCATCTGTTGAATGATTTACCAAAAGGAGAAGAACCGACATTATATAGCAAATTAAAGAATTCATTGTTTATATAAAAATGGAGAAGGTTTTAAAAATTAAAATACATATTTAATTTGCACCTTTTTCATGTAAAGGTCATTACAAATTCAATCCATGTATATAGCTGAGCGGGTAAATATTAAGGGGCCTAAGTTCAAGCCTTGCTGAAGGGAACAAGTGTCAATTATGCCAATATTATATGCCAATATTATATATTATCTTTTAACCTTTCTATTCGTTAGAAAGAACTTCAACCACTTTAACCTTAAACATCATAGCTACATTCCCCCACCCCCCTCAAGTCAAAAAGACCTGTTTGGGCTGAAAGAGACACTTCTCTAATTATTTTTCTGAGATTTATACCTTTTTTTTTAATGAAAAATGTAATGAATTTGAACAAAATTAAGCCCAGTCCAGTCTTCTTAAACAACAACCGAAGTTTTGTCTTGAACAATACCGCTAATTTAATTATTAGCAAGGTAAAAAACTGCAGCCTTTGAAAGAATTATTATTATTTATTTTTTTTTAAATGGAAAAATTTGCTTTTAAATGACAGCCGTCCTGACGCATCTTCCATGTTCTCTTAGCGACGCTTACTTATTGAACCAGCTGTGGGCGAGAAGGCTGCTCCATAGTTGCTCCACAGTGATGCTGGGATTTTTCGGAATGTTTCTGACTAGGAGATATGTCGTTCCCATTGTAGACGCCGTCCCAAAAAGCACCAGGCCCCGAGTAATCACCTGTCAAGAACAAGGATGAGCTTAAAGTTTCAGGTTGTGTAAAAGGGCACAGATTTGAATAATTATTTCTAGAGATAATGTTGTTACAGCATAACTGATCTAATAAATGCTTGGTTTTATTAGCAGATAATATTATGCTCATAAAAACTAATCAAACGGTCCGTTTTTGAATAATGGACTGTAATCATTATTGGATTTAGTGAAAAGCTTTGGGAAGCATGCAGCAAAGGAAATGCAATGTCCCAGACACAAAAAATATTATTTGAAAAGATATCTTTTGTTCTGTGCCTTTCCAGTTGCCTGGACACCGCTGTTGGCTGTCCACACACCACAAACACCACACACACACACTTCTGAATGCTTTGGAGTTCACCTTGTTCTGCCATTGCCAGCGCTTGACTGCTTCATGGTAGCGTGTTCGTGTAAAGGTGACCTGAAAGCAAATAAGCTACATGTTGTAACATTTCATGAAAAACAACGAACAGGATCCAATTGCAGAAACAGTCAGTTTATTTGGAAAAGGCAAATAATCCACAGAGG
>JAOUQX010000033.1:15334486-15344572 GCA_028566295.1 Liobagrus marginatus
TGGCTTGCCTGGTGTGGGGCTTGAACCCCCGACCCTCTGATCACTGACCCAGAGCCTTATACCGCTGAGCCACCACCCCCCCCCCCAAGGGGAAATTTGAATTAAATGTAGATTTAATAATTCAATCAATTGAGAACACTCACAGTCTCATGGTCAGCTGTTTCTGCCTGGTCTGATGAGAGGTGTGGACATAGTCTTTGGCCCATTCAGAAATTGCAGTTAGATACTCCTCCAGTTCCTGTCTCATGTCTGCTTGAGTTAGTTTCAGACTGTACCTGGTTAAAAAAATAAACATATCCAAATACTTTATACAGATATATGTCACTACATCTCATTAAGTGCCTGTAATAACTAACAGAACATAATATAACAATGCCTCTTACATTTGTCCAAGGTAGTTAGGGCTATGCAGTGCTTCATTGGCCAGTTTCTCCAGCTTTTCAGGAGAAAAGTCTAACGACATGGCAGCTTTTTGGAATATGTCATGAACTATAGTCCCGTTCAGCATTTGCCGGCTTCCACGATCAGAACTCTGGAAATAAAACAGCAATTAATTTCACACGTATAATATAATCAAAGTTGTTGACAAAAAAATAAATAAATAAATAAAATAAAAAAGAAAAATCATGACAGCATCTGTACAAACTCTGGATCTGCACGGCTCAAGAGCACATGTGGTAGAAATTAAACAACCTGCAGCCTTTTCATTCCCCATATAACTCAGGATCAATACAGCGCCCAACACTTGTCTTACCTTAAACATTTCTCCAAGTACAGCACGTCTCATACAGCGGACAGTGTTAGCTATGCTGGTCCCTGAGATGAGCACATCGGGCAAAAGAACCAGGAAACCATACTTGCTGTCAATCATCCATAATCCAGAAACACACTCTCCCTCCAGATGAACAATGTCCCCAACAGCAACTGGAGTATCCTCCCTTTAATTTGCACAAAGAAACTGTAAACCTATTAAACTAAAAAAAAAAAAAAACGGTTTTAAATACCCGTCTGTAACAAGGATGTAAGATATTCCTACCAGCCATCCTTCAGAACGCAGGTCTCTGTAGGGTGTAACGACTTTGAGCATGTGATGGTTAAACGCTTCTCCGTGTATCCTTGGGCTCCAGTGGTTTCTTGCACATCTAGAACCCAGTAGCGGTTATGGAGTCCAGAAGCCAGAATAACATGCTCGGGAATGCTTTTTTCCTTTCTAAACGTCAAAGACATACGAGATATCTCAGATTGGTAAAAGAGTAGTAACCCAATGACCCCGAATCCCAAAGGCCCTCGGCCATTCTTTAATTGGGGTCTCAAGCGAGAGGCAGAACTTTTGTTTTCCTTTAATAAAATATATTCAAATGCGTTTAAAATGAGTTTATTATGCTATATCCATTGAAATTGAAGCTTAATATTCTTTTTAAATAAGTTTTAATCAAACAATCAATCACAAATTCAACATCACTACAGTGTAAATAATTATATTAGGTGATGTCATTTTGTTGTAACACATTGCCAACCTAAAAAGAATAAAAAGTTAATTATTCAGCTTAATAAATACAAATACTTTTTTTTTTAAAGCATACTCAAGTTTGGACTTTTTATGATGTGGCTCATCAAGACTTTGCTCCATTTGGTCGTTAAACCAGCTGTCGTCCAGTAAACCGAAGCTCTCCTCAGCAGTCATGTTCGCGTTTTCTTTATCACCCAGGTTTGTCACTTTGTTAGAACAATTTGTCGCTTTTTGTGAGTTCTTTTCATTGACACGAACAAAAGCATCCTCTTCTTTTTTACCATCATCGCCGTCACACAACCATGAAGTGTAGGACATCACGAGATCGGACTGATTATAAATGGATGTTTCGGTCAGGTCAGTGCTTGGCTTTGTACAGACAGGAATGTTCTCCTTCTCCTCCGCCAGACTTGAGCCGACATTAGAATGACTGCCTCTTTTGTTCCTATTGTGATCTTTTGGCTCATTTGCACCGCTCTCTTTTGCTGACGTTATATTTCTCAGCATCATATCGGGAAGAGTTGACCTATTCTTCACAAAGAGAGTCTGCTCAGCATGGCAAGACTTTTCCTCGATGGCCTTTGAAAAAGCTTTCGCTGATTTTTTATCGTTCGAATCTGCAGTTTCACGAATAGCCTGGAGAAATTCACTTAAGCCATCTTCATTTGAGCTGGAGTTCTTCCCCGAGCTTGGCTGTATCGGTCCTGTTCTGGGTCGCTTGGCTTTCTGCAGTGTCTCTGAACCATGCATTAGCCGTTTCGTTGAACCAAAATGCTCGATAGAAATGTCTGCTTTAACGATGTCGCCTGATTTTGGGCTCGTCTTGTGAGGCCGGAGCAAGAGGCCTCGGGAACGTGGACTACGGGCCACGGGGGAGCGTGAAGTCCCTGAAAAGAGCTGTGTTGGGCAGTGGTGCTGTTTCTCCCTCTCTGGTGTCTCGGGTATGGTAAGGGGGGAGAGTGGGAACCTTTTGTCTGGCCCAGGACTGGTCTTTATTACATTGGAGATGTACATGTCAGTGTGCATGGCTGTACCTCTTTTGGGGGATTTTGGAAGTACCTGTGAAAATATTACAAAGTACAAGTTATAAATCCTGTTGGTTAATTGCATTCATTGGGAAATAAAACAGGCAGGAGGAATAACACAGTCATCAACAAGTTCCGCACGGCCCTTTAGAGGTACACTATAATCCTATGCTTTACCACTGTACCAGCAATTTCAGATATAATAATAATCATTTGGCAAATAGTCCAAACACTTCAGACTCCTGTTCAGATGTACGCATTGAATAAATGCTTAAATTTGCTCAAAGACAGAAAAACCTTTCAAATGTTTTTGTCCCTATTTGTCTCAGCCACAAACGTCGTGCCCATGTGCTGTTGGCTGAACATCTTCAGGATTTTGAAAGTCACTGATTGTTCGGATTTTACTGGAGGTAAAATAGAGGGGAAGATGTGGTGGCTCAATGGTCAGGCTCTGGGTCAGTGATCAGAGGGTCGGGGTTCAAGCCTCGCACCAGGCAAGCTACCATCATTGGGTCCTTGAGCAAGACCCTTAACCTCACTTGCTCCAGGGGGCGCCATTCGTTCTGGCTGACCCTGCGCTCTGACCCCAGTGTTCAAATTCATATGCTGGGATATGCGGAATACAGACATTTCACTGCATGCATGTGTATGTGATAAATACAATCAGAAAACGTCTGACAAACGTGTGCTGCTTGTTTTGTTCAGTGACACTGGTGAGTGCCGCTTAGTTAAATGCTGTATTTTCCAAATGATCTGAAGCTCACTTTATGGACCCAACTTGATTAAATGACTGATCTACGGTCTGTTTTTGTAGGGACATCAACAGTGCATTTTCATGCATCTAAACATGACGCTGTACAAAATAAACTGTAACTGTTTGTTTTACATGTCAGTCCGATGTCCCACTGACCGATAAACGCTGCGATGGAATCCAGTCCTTCTACTGTCAGTCTGAACATCTGGTTACACAAGAATGATTAAGAACTCCAACCCTTTGTCTTTGTGAGGTCTCTCTTGGTTTTCTTCCATTTTCATTAAACAACCAAAAACCATGCTTGTGGGTGAAATAAATGCACAATATATAAATGCCTATCTGTATTTTTTTTCGATGTGTAAATATGTTTATTGTACACAACCATGGACCAGTGTCCCATTTAGGGTGTATTCGTAGCTCTGCGTTTCTGGGACTGGACCGATGTCCTCATGCACTATGTCCATGATAAAGCAGTTAACATATATGAAAGAAGAAATTAAACATTAAGGAAAACTCTATCAATCCTAAGTGCTGATGTATTATTTAGTTAATCATTGGCCAGATCTCCCAACCAAACCCAATCCATAAAGTCTGGCATGAAAAGTATTCACATGCTGGTGTCTTATCCAGAAATGTATCATTTACCTTAGCAAAAAATGCAGAAATGTCTGATTGCAGTCCACAGCTCGCCTGCAACACACAAACAGGTTAAGTTCAGTAACATTTCCGAAGTTTATCTCCACAGCCTCAAGCAAGACGCTCAAAAATAAGCTAAACCGTTAATAATTAGCACTTACTATGCTTTTCTTAGACTTCATTTTCGACATCATAGACGTTCTGATTCAGGAAACGGCTAATCAGGAAATCAGTTTGTATAAAAGCACCTCTGGAAAAGTGAGCACGAGCCTCTTATCTAATCAACTTACTAGTCATCCTAACGTCACTAAACTCACACCGCCACTCAATGAATATCGTCCGAATGGCGACGAAATAATCTACGACCTTTCATCCCGTCCGAGAGAAACAATAATGCAAACACAAAAAAAGATTAACTCCAATTCCTAAAAATTGGAACACTGCTCCTCTTTTGCAGATTCGCGCCAATAGTATAAACACAAGGTGTATTTCTTCTGGGGTTTTTTGTCAGCTACTATTAAGGCCATACATTTGTTCGTCTCCCCCTAGTGGTAAATGTGCAATACTTCACACCACTGTTAACTGTCGATACAAGTGAATATTTATTTACTGTAAATCCCAGGGATGGAATTAGTCATTTGGTGGCCCTAAGCAATTCCAGTTATTTGACCCCAACAGTAAAACATTCAACTCAAAACACTCTTTTCTATATATACGGTATATATTTTTATACATTTGTAAATAAACTTCATGTTAAAAATATCTGCAACCTGGAACCTTTATTTTCTCAATGTAAAAATTAAATACAATTGAATTCACAAATTTAAAAAACTTATAAGTAATATATATAATTTATACAGTCTTCTTGGTATTTGTCGGAGGCCCATTAATTTCCCGGGGCCCTAAGCGATTGCTTAACTTGCATAATCATACCTGCCAACAATTGGATACCAAAACAAACCACAAGAATGATGGATAATCTGATACACAAAATTAGAAACACTGAGTTTCAAGGGCGTTATCTACACATTTTCTGAGAGACAATTGTCACGCATTAAAGGTCTGCTTGAAAAAACAATGCAACTGTCACAGTTTTGTTTACATGGATCAGATAAATACTGGATTTTCAAAAATATGATTTCAGAATACCCATCCATTACCTACCATTCCATCAATCAATTGTCTACCGCTTATCCTTTTTGGTGGTGCTGGGAATTAAACCTTCGTTTTTTGGATTAGCAACCCAACAATTTACCCACCAAACTACCACTTCTCTACTTCTGCAGTAGTCGTAGATTTAATCGTCATTATTATTTCTCACGTTACACCACAAAAAAACAAAGTTGTAGCATAATTTAAGCTTTATACCAAAAAATGTCACAGCTATTACTGTGTTTATGAAATATCTTACAACAGTGCATGTGGAAAAGTGATCCATGCATCACACAACAGCACTGAAACCTGAGTCTCACCTTTAAAACATTCATGGAAATCCAGCATAGTCCATTCACTGGAGGGTCTTTAATAAGAGTAGACGACATGGAGGTTAAAGACCGCGCATTAACATGTCCTATCTGTTTGGAGCGTTTTACAGATCCCGTAGGTCTCCCCTGTGGACACAACTTCTGCCAGTCCTGCATCCTTATCGTTTGGACCGAGGATGACGACGGTCCAGAGGAAGCTCCTCGATTCTGTCCTGAATGCCAGATCTTCCTTTTACCTGAGCTGAAGCTTGAAATCGACAAAGATCTGGAGCAAAAGCTACAAGACGTCAGCATGTGTGAAGGGAATGTCAGCGAAGAAACTGCATTAACGCCTTCTTTAGTTGTCACATGCGACCAGTGCATCGAGAAATCTTCGGTGGCTGTGAAAAGCTGTTTAAACTGCGATGCTTCGCTGTGCTCAGCTCACACACTCCGTCATCAGCACAGAGAGCAGCTAAGAGGACACACGCTTATCGAACTGACCCAAGATCCACTTTCCTATAAATGTCCGGAGCACGGAGAGGAACGCAAGCTGTTTTGTCAGGATGACCAAATTGCCGTGTGCTCGCTCTGTGTGGTGTTCGGGACACATAAGAGCCACCGGATTATCCAGCTGCATGAAGCCTGCTCAGATTTTACGGTAGCAGACACTCTATTATAATGCTTTAATTATAGAATTACAGTTATTTCAGTGTTACACTGTAATTATTTCATATCTGTACGTTTAATTATCCGTACTTGAAGTTGCTGAAATAAAAGGATGTGGTGGCTCAATGGTACAGCTCTGGGTCAGTGATCAGAGGGTCGGGGGTTCAAGTCTCACACCAGGCAAGCTACCGGTACTATCATTGGGGCCTTGAGCAACGCCCTTAACCTCACTTGCTCCAGGGGTGCCATTCGTTCTGGCTGACCCTGCGCTCTGACCCCAGTGTTTGATTTGTATGATGGGATATGCGGAATAAAAACATTTCACTGCATGTATGTGATAAATACAATGCAATTTATTTTATTATTTAAAAAGATGCTTTTGTAGGGAAGACATACGGTACTGTACACCCAACATATGCTTACAGTTATATTAGCATTAAGCCGTTTGACCGATGCCCTTATCAAAAGGGACTCTTTTTATACAACTGACCACTTAAGGGCCTTGCTAAAGGGCCCAGCAGTTTTTGCGCTAGGAACTGAACTCAGATCAGCTGTCCACCACCTTCAACACTGAACTACCACTTGCAATAACTCTTGACTTGTCTTTCAAACTAAAACAAATCACGATGAAAGAGCGTAAATGTATCTTATTATCTATCTTTCTGGTCTTCTGAGAGTCTCTTTAGAAAGCGTTGGAGAAAAGAGATGCGGAGCTGCTGCAGAAAAGACAAGAGGCCGCGTATGCTCTACAGGACCTGCAGCAGCTGTTTTCAGAGGCATCCGTAAATATTTCACTTAAATATATAAATAATATACATTTGATTTGTTTTTAGGCTTTTTTTAAGTATGGGTGGCACCATGCCTCATGGCAAGAAGGTTATGGGTTCTATTGCTGCCCAGTGTGTTTCTGTGTGGCGTTTGCATGTTCTCCATGTGCTTATGTGGGTTTTCCCAGGGTACTCCAGTTTCCTCCCACCTCCAAACACATGTGATTGTACATAGGAGTGAATGTGTGTGTGAATGGTTGTCTGTCTCTAAGTGTTAGTGCTGTGATTAACTGCTGATTGTACAGGATGTACCCCACCCTAACTCACACACTAAGTTAGCTGGGATAGACTACAGCGCCACCACGACCCTGAACAGGATAAATCTAGCTAAGCGCTAGATAATGAATTAATTATTTGGGTGGGAATTAATTAATACATTTTTTAAATGTAACTTCTTTGTATGCTGCCAAGTAAATATTCGGTTTTTAAAAACGATATATTTCCTGAAACATAAGGATTTGCTTGCTTGCGTGTGTATGTGTGTGTGTGTGTGTTTGTGTTTGTTTTCCAGTCTTCAGCTGAAGTCTACGCAGCGATAATAGCAGAAACATACAGGCAAATAAAAGCTTTGATCCTTCAGGATGAACAGCTGATGATGGATATTATAAAAATGGAAGAACTTCACACCAACAAGTGGTTGGTGACCAAGAGAGAAGCTTTGGAGCAGCAAATATCAGACATAGATTCTTTGTTAAGTGAAAGCCAATCTCTTCTCAAAGTAAACGATCAGCTAAAACTCCTCCAGGTACCGTAACCGACTGTGTTTGGTATTTGTTTAGTATTGACTGATTTTTTTTCCTTTTCTATTGAGATCACATGAATATTTTCTTTTTGTAGCAGCTTAAAAGGCACACCTTTAGGTGAGTACTGACAAACCTGGCAACCTTGTTTTCTCACTCATCTCTGGTGCAAATGTTGCATATCCTTCAAAAGAGCTTTCTTTTTATTGCCCCCAACAGGAGAGTTAGCATATATTTGGTTTAGCGCACATGCTTTTTATCAGAGACAACAACAAATATGCTATAGATATATAAGATAGTATATGAGACATTATTTCAGTGTCTCTCTTATTAATTTAAAGGTTATGTCATTTTAAGGAACATCTTCTCTCATTATTTTAACATATTACAATTTATTGAGAGATTGTTTTTTATTTTAAAAAAAACAGAAAATTTTAAATTTCATCATTTCAAAATTTCATAATTTGATTATGAATATTTCAGAACAAAGTATAAAAAGTAACGTATAAAAATACAAAAATGTGCCGGGCCAGATAAGGATTCGTAAAAAGAATGCATTTACTCCAAATTATAAATAAATTGAACTTCAATAAATTGCAAAAAAACGACTATTAGACTTGAGTTAAAAATAGGTTCAATAAAGGATTTCCAGTATTCTTTTTATGATAACAGGGCAAAACTGAAATGGACAGCAGTGACCCCTGTGGACACACCTCCACATAGAATGGAAACAGTACGACAGCTGGCTGAAGGTCTTTATAAAGCTGTGTTCCAAACTACTAGGCGACTATGGGCAAGTATGTGCGACGAGTTGGAGCAAATTTATTCCAAATGTTTTAATGATGATACAAAAAAATACGCTCGCCTTCCTCCAGATATGAAAGCGATACACTTGGATTCAGCGACAGCACACCCTAATCTGGAAGTTTCTTCTGACCTGCTCGAGGTTCGCTGGAGCAAAAAAAACGGACAGGAAAGCAAAGACTCCGAACATGTTAGTGCTGAGTATAGTATCCTGGCCAAGGAGTCATTGTTCAGTGGTTCGAATTACTGGGAGACTGCAGTCTGGGAGAAGCCGTACTGGCTTATTGGTCTGTCATATGCATGCACTTCACAGGCTGGAGAAAAGAATGCGGTAGCTACCGTCTTCAATAAGACATTCAGCTACATCTATCATGGAAATGGAAGATATCTTGTATGTAACGGCTCGGAAGAAACTTTGTTAGCAGTGGAAAAGAACATCCGTAAAGTTGGGATCTGTGTGGAAATGGAGAAAGGAACAGTGTCTTTCTATGACGCTGACACACTGACGTTGCTCTATTTGTTCCGAGTCGAGTTTTTGGGCCCGGTGCGGCCTTTATTCAACCCGTGCCTTTGTTTAAACGAGCAAAATGCCCAAGCGCTAATCTTATTAAACCGAGAAGGCCAAAAAGAGTCTGTACAAGTTTCTAAAATATGTAATAAATAGGCATAACATATTCAAGATTGTTGTGACGTGTACAGGAAACCGTTTCTGCATACAATGAAATTCTTACTCGATGAATCCTTTAGCAGTCATTAACAATTTACAGTGGTACCCCGCTGATCGACCTTAATCCATTCCTTAAAGCCGGTCAAAATGCGAAAAGGTCAAAGAGCGAATGTAATTATCCCATAAGAAATAACGGAAACCCAATTAATCCGTTCCCGACCTCCACCGATACCCATTTATTAACAATTTTTGCCCTGTTTTTATCAGTATTAATACTAAATAATACAGGCACATAAATAATATGTATATAATACTTTAAACAAAGTACAGTATATACAATATACACGCACTAAATTGTTATATTGACTGCTAAATAACACTATATTGTTCACAAACTGAAGTTTCATCTACGATAGATGCTCTCTCTACGAAGGCTGAGGCGAGACTGGGAAGTTCCTTTCCCTCGCTCCACGTGGGTCGGGGTAAAAAAAAAAAGGTCAATAAGCGGGCATTTGGTAAAAAAAAAAGGTCAATAAGCGGGCATTTGGTCGTTCAGCGGGCGCAAATTTCAGTCGGGAAACGTCGCTAAGCGAAAAGGTCGATGTCCGAGCCGGTCGATAAGCGGGGTACCACTGTATAAGGTCATAAGCAAAGAAGGACGAAAAGAATACACAATATGTAAATGAAATTTTGACAAATGACTATTTATAGTGCAAATAAAACAGATTATGTGCATGTATACGAGTCCAGTATGCTAAACATCTAAACATTGTAACGTAATTGGTCAGCAGAGGTAGAGCAGTTCCCTGTTGGTATGTCTGCTACATATGAAGGGGTTAACTGATGTTCCAATGTTATTTGCAGTGTGTGCTAGTGTGTATTAAGGCTTGGTTCTTGCATAATACACTTCATCGATATAAAGTTGAGTTTATTGGTCACATGCACATCATACAGTGAAATTCTTTGATTCCGCATATCCCAGCATACAAAT